>PVJL010014250.1:0-28773 GCA_004026885.1 Lyroderma lyra | reverse complement strand
CCAGCACGTGGGCATTGGATTGGTATTTCCCCATCTGGAGTGTTTCCTCTTCTCAGCCTGGTGTTACCTGTGTTTCTCTATTACTAGGAACCCGAGGCCCTCTCACACTGTTTTTGGATAATTTCTATTACTGTGCCTTCAAGTCACTAACCTTCATTTGTCTGTAACATAAAGTCTGCTTTTAATCCCACTAAGGGTATTTTTAATCTCAGACAATGTGTTTCTCATGTCTATAAGTTTGATTTGGGTTTTCAAAAATATTTTCCATTTTTCTCCTTATCAAGAGTTTGTATTTTTCTACCTTCTGGACTAGAAGTATAGTTACAATAGGTACTTTGATATCTTTGCCGTCTCCTGTCATTTGTGCAATTTTGCATTTGTTTCCAAGGATTGATTTTTTCTTCTTGTCATGGACTGATTTTTGCAGATTCATTGAACAGCTGTAATTTTTGTAGGATGCCATCGCACATTTATGTGTTGTGTGCTGAATTTTTTGTGCTTTAAAAATATATTTTCTTTTCCCTGGGACAGACTCACTTAAGTTGTACAGCGATAGTTTGATTAACTTGAGTCTTGGCTTTCAGCTTTGCTAGGTAGGACCTGAATGGCCGTTAGTGCTGACTTGGTTGATACCTAAGGCAATGCCCCTTTAGGATCCACTCAATGCCTGTGTGTTTGGAGGCCTCTCCTCTCTCGGTGGCAGGAACCAGAGCATTCTCTGACCTGTGTGAGTCCCGAGGATTGCTCAGCCTGCCTCTCCCTAGCAGCTTTCCCCCTCAAACTCATTGGTTTCTTCACGCCTGTGCTCTGATCAGGACTCAGCTGAACACTCGAGGGGCCTTGGCCGCCATCTGGGGGTCCTTCTCTCTGCGGACAGCTCTGTCCTCCCTGGTGCTCAGCTTCCTGGGTTCTGGCCAGGTCAGCCTCCCTGAAATCTGACCTCTGTCTCTACCACTCAGGGAAGCCCCAGACTCGGTTTGGCTCCCCGCCTTGGACTGTGGACTCTCTCCAGGTGGTAAATCGGGAGCATTTACAGGGATCTCTTGATGTTTCCCTTCTCTCAGGGACCACTCTTAAGCTCTGCTTGTTGGCCGTGGTTTGAAAAACCATTGTTTTTATGTCGTTTGTCCAGTTTTTAAGTTATTTAAGGTAGGAAAATAAATTTAGTTTCTGTTACTCTGTCAGGGCTAGAAGCAGATGCCCCATTAAACTCTGAGACTAAGTTGTGGCTACTCGTCCTCAGTTTTGACTCCTTATGCCAGAAGTCCTACAGGCAAGGAAAGGAAGTGTCGTCCTCTCTGTGTGAATTGACCCTGACTGCGACCATTCACCGTGGGCACAGGGGAGAATATGTTTGACATCTGGATAATCACCTGCGGCATCTCCTGCTGTCTTTTTGCCCCGTGTTGTGGAAAATTGTAAGGGGCGACTGCCAAAGCCTGTGCAGGGCATGGGCACCGGGAGTACAGACACCTCGGGGAGAAGAAGGGTCACCTCACCTGTCCAGCCACATGGACCAGCAGCAGCGCTAACTGAGGGTGAGCAGAATCTAGAATGATCAGCGCAGGGGGATGGGTATGCCACTGTGGGTGCAGGCCAGGGACGGTAGTTTGCCTCGTGAACCAGCCCAAATCCTGAGGTGGGGAGGGAGGTGAGGCAGAGGAAGGACAATGTTAACTTGGGTGTACTTAGGGGCTGGATACCACTGTGGGTCAGACCTGCTAGAGATTTCCTGAATGACCACTAGAATATACCCCAGAATTATCATCCAAAGGATGGGGAGATGGGAGTGTTTTCTGCAGTGTTAAACCCCTAGCACTTCGGGGCGACCCTGCACAAGGGCTGGGCACTGTTTCAGCTACAGGGCAATGTCCTCAGTAAGGGGGCCGGAAGAGGCAGTGGCTTGAGGCAGGAAGTGATCACCAGGCTTGGGAGTCAACAGCAACAGCATTTAATGTGCGATGTAATTTGCTGATTGGTTTCATTTCCGGTCTCCCCCACCTCTTCTGGTTGGAAGGCCTGTGAAGGCAGAGATGGGTTCATGAGGACCACCTCCTCCAAATCTCTCCATCTGTGCTGTAAGGCAAAGCATGCTTTTACCATTTGCAGACTTAACAACAAAGGAATCATTCTCCAAAGGAAGAAAGATGGAAAAGGGTGTTGGGAAGACAAAGCCAATGACACAAGGCAGGTTAGTAGCAAAGTCCCAGAGAGAGGGAGAGGACACATCTAGTGTCCCCACTGAAGAATTCACAGAGGGCTTGTGAGTCCACGCCCACAGCCTCGAGTGCGGAACAGTAACTTGGGGGGCAGAACCTTCAGTGAGAAAGGATTTTCGGGTCATACCACACATCGGTTATGTGAATATATTTTTATAGTTTCCTACGGACCCTTCTTTTCAGCTCATTGTTAGTCCTTACATATGGGTCTTCCCACAGTGAAATCTTAGTCATTTTCCACCAATCCTATTATTGTCCTGTGAAAATCCCAAATTGAAATAACTACTTCAGACATTACAAAGACCAAAGAAATACCCGATCAAGGTGCCCTGAAATACCAATGCCGTCTTTAATCTGGATCCCTGACGACATGGACAAGGTGGTATGCACAGGTGTGGAGACAGATCGAAGCTTTGGAACCAGACCCGAGTGGATTTAGCTTCCGGCGTGGCTGTGTGGGAGCTGTAACTCCGGGCCAGGTGCTTAACATCTCTGTTCTCCAAGGTCCTAAGTTGGAAAATAAAGTTAGTGATTGAGACACTTCATGGAAAACACACAGCAGCCCCTGGCACACAGCAGGCACTTCCTCAAAGGCATGTCCTCCAGGTCTAGTAGCGAACAGTGTGGAGGGAGAAGTTGTGGGTTGAGTCCCACCTCACTTGGGTGATCACAAACCTGCCTTTTCCATTTTCTCTGCTTCTGCATGGCTACCATGGTGTTAGAGAAGAAGATGTTTGATAATTCCAGGAACATGGTAAGTAGAAAAATATGAAATTCCCTTTTTGTTTTTAAAAAAAACAGCAAAAACTTGTTTTTTGCTTTATACCATAGCAAGACAAAAACCAGAACTCTCAGAAGACAGAGTGGGACAACAATGTCTAACTTATTTTTAAAACAATTGTGTATGATCTCCAAAGTCCTCAAAGTGATCTAATTAATGATAATTAATGAGTGGACTCCTTACTTGTACGTATTTTTCAGTTTGCAAAGCACTTTCAAATGCACATCAGTGCTCATCGATGCTTAGGAGCTCTTAAACAGAAGAGCCATGGCAGGCACTGAGAAACGTTGCATTCCAAGTACAGACCCTGAGGTTCCCTGGTGGTGTAGTGGCTTTGGCGCTCTCAACGCTGTGGTCTGGGTTCGATTCCCAGCCAGGGAACCACCCTCAAACAACCCCCCCCACCAAAAAAAAAAAAAAAATCAGACCCTGCCAAACAAAGATGCCTGCCCTTGGCTGGGTCTTCAGGTAGAACGTGTATGTATTTATTCTTCTAGGCCAGTTGCTCAGGTCTTCCCCAAGAGACACCTGACTCCATGCTTGCCTGGACTTTTCATATTCTTTGCAAACATAACATAATTAATCTAGCAGTCTGCAAGCCCTCCGCTCTCCTGAGCCGTGATGTAAGACAAAGCTGTCACGAAATGCTTTGAATGGTTTTCTATTCAGAAAACTGCTATGGCTCAGTGCAGATTCTGTTGAGCCCTGGAACGTGACCGGCAAGGCTGGCTTCCTGTCATAGCTCACATGAGTCTGAATGCTTCACTTAATGACAGAGCAACTTGTTTCATGTACCTGGTGGAAGGTTTTGTTTGCTACTCTTAAGCTCTTACAGTTTATTCTGTTTGCTTTTCATTTCTCTGCATAGCTCATAAACCATTCAAGGATCTTTTTGGCATAAAACGCTGTGATACTTCTATGATTAAAACAGTCAAATGCATATCATTAGTATTGCTTATAATGTCACAGTTATATCTGTGACTTGTTAGTAGCCTTTTAGCACCAGAATTCTCCAAAACAACTTCTGAATTGTGTGGATATTTTTGAAATGCTAAGCCAGAGCCCATCTTAGATATTCTCTCTCCCCCTGCCATATATATATTTTTTTAATTTTTTTTTTGTGGTCAAATGAATATTGATTCTAGTTGTCGATCATCATTAAATGTGCTTAGCAGTATTTTCCAGAAAGATCCTGAATTCTCAAGAGGAAGTCTTACATCTCAGTGGTCAATTTTCAGCCACATAGCCTCCTTGGACTGTTATAATTTATTCACTCCACGATTAACTGGAATGTGTGAGAAGAGTGTTTGACTAGGTACACACACGTGGATTCCACTTATTGTGAAATATTGCCACTTCAGAGATAAGAGCTCTTTGGCAAGTCATTGAACATCTCTGGAATTGGACTCCTGCATTTAAAAACTATGTAGCGAAAATTCTAGATTACTATATATATGTATAATATTGTTATTGTAATATGAGGCATGATAGAAAATACGGTGAATGTTTAAATACGAAAGTGTATTACAGTAACAGACACGTTGCTGTTAACCCCTCTCAAAATCCTCCCCCTCACTTCAAACACTCTTACCCCATTGTTCCTGCCACTTTCAGAAGCAGTTCCGGAAGTCCTCTTTCGTGAGTGTCTTTAGTTGTGCTCTCATGGCCGCCTCGATGTCCTGAATCGATTCAAAACATTTACCTTTCAAGGTTGTTTAGATTTTGGGGAAGAGCCAGAAGTCTCGCGGTGCCGGGTCCAGTGAATGAGGTGGATAAGGACACATCGTCATGTTTTTATTTGACCAAAATTGCTGTACCGGAAGGGATGTGTGGTAAAAGAGCACTGTGAATGTTTAAATTAAAAAAATTTTATTTAAGTAAAAGATACATTGAAGCAAGATGGAGTAATTTGAGGGGAGTTAATGGCAATGTGTCTTTTACTATAAATGCATTTTTTTAAATTTAAATATGCACCGTATTTGTCGATCACACATCGTATATCCCTGGCCTACTCGCATTGGTGATGTGTAACAAACCCGACACTTTCGGCCCACTGCAGTAGGAATCAACCGAGAAACAGCAGGGCCTGACTGCTGGAGGTCAGAGTATTTCTTGTACCAGCAGGTGGGAGACCTGGGCCCGCATGTATCCAGAGTCAGTTGTCTTCTCATCATAGACTTGTGCTGCACTGGTGCTTACTGCAAGGGCAGAGCCTGCACAGTTAAGCTGATCCATAGATTCCTTATGGCCCTGAACTTGGTTCACCCCAGACCCACCAGCACACTGGTTCCCTGCCCTCCATTCGCAATGCAGTGTAAGTCACTAAGAACAGGTGAAAGGGGCATTGATACAAGAATGTACAATTGCAGTGTCACAGCGAGTGAGCAGAGGAAAGCAGGTAGAGTGATTATTGTCCTCCATCCCATCCTCACCTCCCACTTTACAGAGTGGGAAACTGAGGCCCAGAGAGGTGGGAGTGACAGCTAAGCTCTAGTACAATAAGCAGGAAAACAGAGGGATATGGTTTCTATTTAACAGGAGCACTTCTTGGAGGTGATCCACCTCTGGAGAGATGGATCTTTATAAAGATAAAAACTGAACTGCTCTAATGACAGTGGAGTGGGAGACCAAGAGGGCCACATGTCACGTGCCCCCCTCCCAGAGGAGGTCCTTGAGGAGGTTTCCTGAACAGAGGGATCTCCTTAGAGTAGCGATGGATCGTGATCGTTATGTATATACTACTAGGATTGAGAGCTAGCTCTTTTTGAGTCCTTACTGCACTTTATGTATCTTATTATTTAATCTTCCCAACAAGCCTGGGATATAAGTGCTATTATTAGCCCATTGTCCAGATGCTTTAATAACTGAGTCAAGGGGACGTTAAATCCCTCCGAGTCACACAGACAGTAAGTAGCCGCTTGAGCGGCCGAACTCCCCACACCACGGCCCTTTTCTCCGCAGGGCTTTGGATCTGCCTGGTACGGGGCACTGTTACTTCTTTACAGTATGTGAGTTCGTTTTAATGCTCACTTCAACCTCTCAATGCAGGTCTGTCTTTCCAGTTCATAGAAAAGGGCTGTGAGTCTCAGAAGGGAGAAGGAGCCGTCCCAGACTCAAACGCATCAGCCGCGGGAGAACGGGATGTGCACGTGGCTGTTTCCTCGCCTGCCCTAGGACTTGAGTTTAGCTTCTGCACACTGTGGGATGGAATCAACCATCTGAGGGTAAGGGAGACCTGGGCTCAGCCTCGATTCTACTGCTTAGCAATTCCGCGGTCTCAGCTGACCTGTTGGAGCATCAGCTTTCCCATTTGTAAAAAAATTGCCCTTTGACCTCAAATGCCACCCCTCACTGGCAGGAGTCCAGCCTTGAGACCCAGGAGACCAAGGTCGTACCTCCAGTTTCTCTCTGCTCACTGAGACTTCCGTGGGGGCAGTGAGATTTTGAAATCTCAGTTTCCTTGTCTACGGAAATAGGCATTAGAAGGGGTGGGGGGCGAGCCTCCTTGAACCCCTCAGGCTGCTACACCATCCGGTGTGAACAGCCAAATTGCTTCTGTCTTTTCAAGAGTATTTATGTCTGCAGATGGCCTTGGAAAGAGGCAGTGACTCCTTTTGCCCCAAACTCAATCACATTTGGGATGATAAAGGGAGACACTTTCCTCTCTTTCCCGGAGCAGGGTAATGCTTACATTGCAGGGTAACGGGGATACTGGTCTACCCAGAGGAAGGCGGGCGGCTTTGCCAGAACCCTTGACTAAGGAAGTTTCCTAATCACTATGCTCCCCAAACTGCCACTGGCGTGTCACTTCTGGGTCAAAATTTTAAGAAGTGAGTGTGCCTTCTTCACTGTCTCCCTTTACTTTCACAGACTGAATGGAGTGGACCCAGGTAACCTAGGAGAGGGGGACTCTAAGGCAGAGCAGCCCGTGTCCCTGCGTCACTGTGGGAACGTGCCCAACCGCAAATGCTCACCCTGGACTGGGACATGCGTAAGCAAAGGACTTTGATCATGTTAAAATTAGAATTTTAACACAGAATTCAAGGTGTACTCATTATGGCTTCTAACATCGACTTAATTAAATCAAGCTGTAATGTGGAAATGGCACTTCTGCCTTTTATTTGCCCAGCATTATGGTAGGAGATTTCACCTGCACTATCTCATTAGCTGTGGATACAACCATGAAATGTAGCTGTTTTTAATTTTACAGATGAGGAACCTGAAACTGAGGAAGATGACATGTTTTCTTTGTTTGTCTTTGGCTTGTCTCACAAGACCACACAGCTAAGGTGGGATCGAAACTCATTCTCTTTGACTCCAGAAATTATACTGCCCCTTCTTCCAAAAGCAAGTATTTCATGAGATTCTCTAAATAAATGGTGCTCGCACTCAGAATTCCAGGAATAGCTGGGAACGTGAGCCAGTGACCTCCAGTATTCATTTGGTTTTCTTTCTCAGTTGTGTCTGGATCTGTTGCTCCTTGTTTTATGCATTTAACCATTCTCTGCTCATTGACCCCTGGCCCTGAATTCAAGCCCACATCCATACCAGGCACAGTGTGCTTTCCTGATGGATCAGTCACACGCTTCTAGACCTGCACTGTGGTCTCAGCCTCCGGCTATGGGCACTGGGAGCCATGAATGTGAGAAACTACATATTCCACTCAGGCCTTCTGGGACCTGTACGTGCCAAGACATCCCTCCTTCACCTCCCTCCCCACCAGGGAGTGAGAGCAACGCTGATATTAGGAAAGTATTTTCAAGTTATTTTGCATTGCCTGTTTCGCAGTGCATTTCCAGGCTCTTAAAGAATGCAATATAAATTTTTAAGCCCAGTAGTAAAGTATAAGTTACCACATAATAGAACCCTTAAATTATTGAGGGGATAGCATCATCCTGAGATTTCTCCAAGGAGTACTTGTTGAAGAGCTATGTCTGCTCAGTGCAACCCTTGAAAGCAATAACGTGATCTAAATCTGTGTTTTTGGAGAACCAGAAAGGAAAATGTTTCGTTTTTCTAAACTGGCAGGTGCATTCTTGTCTCCTGTACCAGACCGGAAGCATCTCCGGACTGATTACCAGGGTTTCCTCTTCTTTTCTCTCACCTCATATCCAGACTGCTCTTGTACACGTGCTAAAGAGCTCATAAATTCTTGTGGCTCTTATTAGTCCCTGGAGAATATACTAACCTTTCCACAGACTTCAGTGAGATAAATAACGACCATAAAGCAAAACACATACGTATTATATTGGGGTTGAGTGTGCAGAATGACTCCCATGTGAATAATATAGTTATTTCAATTAGATTCATGGTGTGTGTGCAGTGCACAAGGTTCCAAGATGGGCATTGGAATTGCAAGTGAGCAGAAGGAAAAGTGCTGGCCTTCAGGAGGATTATCCACTGGTTGGGGAAGTCAGCCTTCACAGCAGCCAAAGGTGAATCTAATGAAGAGGTAGATATAATGAAGATATAATTTGTGTATGGCCTATTGCTGTCAATGATACAGCTCCATGAATAAAAACTTGCCCACCAGGAAAAATCCAGGCTTTGACTTCTTCAGCAAATTCTACCAAATGATTTAGGAAGAAATCTTACATAAAATTCTCCTGAGAAGAGAAAGAAAAATAACGTGCCCTGTTACTTTCATGAGTCCAGCATAACTTAGATGGCAAAAGCCTGACAAGCATACTACTAAAGGCTGATCTCACTCAAAAACTTGCATTTCTGAGCTATTCAATCTGGGCATGATATATCATAGAGTTCAGTTTATTTACATTTGGGTAAAAAGTTCGTAATGTGTTGATGACAAAGATTTTTTCCATTTGAGACTGGGAACCAGAAGAAGGCCCATTCTCACCTTTTTGACTTAACCCTGAGAGGTTTTGCCAATGCAATAAGGCAAGAACAACAAATGGAAGTTATAAGAACAGAAACAAAGAAAAAAACGTCGTTATTTGCTAGCAATGTGATTTTTGTATGTAGCACATCTAAGAGGATACACGAGGGCTGTCCGGAAAGTATCCAACTGTGTAATATGAAAAATAGAGGCATTTAGGGCCGGGTTATTTTCCAGACAGTCCATGTATAGATAAAATAATAAAATTAAAAAGGGAGTTTAGTGAGGTTGTTAGATATAAGATCAATAAAATAAAAGGCAATTTATTTTGTCTGTGTTTTACATACAGTAGCTCATGGAAAATAAAAATTAAAAAGTTGGGAAGTTCCCTGATAGTGTAGTGGCTTAAGGCTTCGGCGCTGGTGCTGTCAGCGCTGCGGCCTGGGTTCGATTCCCAGCCAGGGAGCTACCCACATACCAAAAAGCAAAAACAAAAACAAAAACAAAAACAAAAAACCCCACAAAATTTAAAAAGTTGGCTGTTTACAATTAGAAACATGTCTCTAGAAATAAATCATCAAAGATGTTCAAGACATCCTTATAGAAAATTTGGGAGAAATTAATGGAAACTGAAGTAAAAGGAAAAGTATTCCACATCCACAGATTGGAAGACTTAATGTAATAAAGCTTCCAATTCTTCCTAATTGTATCTATAATTTAATGAGAGTCCCATCAAAATCAAATGGTTTGTGTGACTGTATATAGAAATATTCTATTCATATGGAATAGTTGAGGGTCCCAAAATACCCAATACATCCTTGAAAATGAGAACTTACTATAATAAATATCAAGTTTTTTTTTTTAAAGCACAGGGATTAATATGGCAAGGTAATAGTTACAGGATGAATAGTCAAATGTAACAGACCAGACATCCCAATAAACAGACACACACGCACGTACCTTACATATGAGAGCACTTGGTGTATGGTGCTGCAACAATTGGATATCTTGGTGGAAAAAAAGGACTGGATACCAACCTCAAGCCATATGCAAAATCAATTCCAGGTTAATTGAGACCTAAATGTGAAAACCAAAACAATCAAATTTCTTGAGGAAAATTTAGAAGAGTATCTTCATGTCTTTGGGGTAGATAACAATTTTTAAAACTAAGCAAAACAAAAACAAACAAACCAAAAATCAGTAATCATAAGAAAAAACCTGATAAAATATGTTAAAATATAAAACTTCTATTTATTAATAATCTCCATTTAAAGAATAAAAAAAAAGAAACCGGAGCGAGAAAACAGGTTTGCAATAGATATAAGGAATAAAGGGCTTTTACCTAGAAAATATAAAGATGTATCAATCAATAACAGAAAGCCAGTGTGTTGCGGGTAGAAACAGGTAAGACACTAGAACAGACATTCTGCAGAAGAGGCTACCGAAATGATTAAAACAGCATGAATTCCATTTAGACGGAATGGGGTTCAGCTTTATTAGTTATCAGGGAAATGCCACATATGGTACCTCTGTAGACCCACCGGAATGGCTACAATGAAAAAGGTACCCGTTATGAAGTGTGAGGTCGTATAGCAAGTGGAACTCTCATTGGCTGCTGGTGGTTGTATAAACTGGTAGATACTAAGAACATAGTTCAATGTTTTCTACTGAAGTTGAGGGTACAATTCAATCTCTTGGCCTAGCAATTTCATTCCAAGTTATTTACCCAACAGAAATGTCTACCAGTGATAAATATAAGTGTGCTTCTAATAGTTTTATTTATAATCATCTACCAGCAATAAATGGAAGTGAATGCTCTCTTCCAGTGAAAACACATGATCCAAATGAACCATAGCAAGCAACATGGATCTATTTTGCAAATACTTGGAAGACAAGATACTAGACATAAAAGAATGTGCTCATACCATTCTATTCAATACAAGCTAAAGCAGGCAGAAACTAGAGTGATTAAGAATGCATAATTAGGTGCTGAAAATAAAAGGAAAACATGGAGGTGATTACCATAAAATCAAGATAGTGGTTCTGTTAGAAGGGAGGGACACGGTTGTGATTCCTTAGAGGTATTCAGATGGCTTCCTGGAATCTGGAATGTTCCATTTCTTCACCTGGGTAATAGTCCCATGGATGCTTAATTTATAATACTTTATGAAGTTGAACACTTATTTTATATACTGTCATATTTCATTAAAAAAGGTAATATATGTCTGCGTCTTCAGCTCGTACCACTTTCCTGAGCCTCTGATTTTACGAAGTTAAACGCCTTGTGGACATCTCCACTGAAAGGTTTTATTGGCACTTCAACCTTCACACACCTCAAATGGAATTCATTCTCGTCCCAGAATCTGTTCTGCCCTCTGAGTTCCCCAAATGAACCAAGTGATTCACTTGATTTTCTAGGCCGGGAATCAGGATGTCATCATAGACCCCTCCCTCTCGCCTAGTCGCCGCATTCAATGGAGATGTCGACTTCACCCCTTAATATCTCTTGAATTTTTCCCTTCACGTTCACTTCTTACTATCCCTTTTGTATTCACCACCATGGTATCTGATCTACGAGTGTATCGTTTCAACAGGCGCCTAACTGTGCCTCTTTTCTCTGTCTAGCCTTTCTCTGTTCTGTCTTCCATGCTGTTGTCAGAGAGTTCTTTTGTAAAATACTAATCCAGTCATGTCCACCCCCTCATTAAACTTGCTCTGGCGCGTGTCAGCTTACACAAATCATCCTTAACCTTCCTCTGTAGGCTTATTAATTATGCTCTCTTACAGTTCATGCTTCTGAAAGCATGAACTTATTTACTAAAGTTGCGGTGATTAAAGAATGATAGTGACATCACTCTTCCTCTTTCCTACCTTCCACCTTTCTCTCGTACCATGTCTCCACGTTTACTCATGGAACCTTCTTTCGGTGAGTAAGGCATTCTTGCTGTACCTTGTATACACCTCCACATCATCTCTGTTCTGAGCTCCAGGGAGTATGACAGAATAAGTACTCAGTAGATGGGCAATGAATATTTTTGATTGATGAATTCAGAGACTGGAAGGGTCACCTCTTGCAAGAAGATTCAAGAAACTTCACTGTCCATTTGCACTAGATCTTGAAAGCTGATAGAGCGTTCAAAATAGAGGCAATGTCACAAATATGGGAGTAGACAGAAATTTGAGTGGTTCTATGGGGAAGAGTGGGCTGTTCAGTATTTATAAGTTTAAGTCTCTTGTTGGAGGATTGATTTGAAAAAATCTGCTGCATCTGCAGTTAGGCTATTCAACATTCGACTTGACTGGAGCTTGGTGGGAGGCATTATTTTCCACTGATTGTTTTTATTCAATATATGACAGAAAGACTCTATTCCTGAACTGGTTGCAAAATCATAAATATTTAAATCCAAGTTATTTGCCATGCATAGAAATAACCAACTCATGATAGCTAACTTATATGTTTGGTGACCTGATTACTGATTTTCATAGCTCTAATTTAAATTCCATGGCAATTGACTGAAATGGCTTAGAGGAGATTGTTGTTTTAATACTGCAGTACATGGTCATCTTATAAATAGAGGTTCAAAGAGCAAGATATTTAGAAAAGATCTGAGCTGAGCTGTCATACAACTCAATCTTCTACATACCAGAAGATAAAATAGTCTCAGAAGGTGATGTGATATAGTCATAGTCACATAGCTAATTAGGGTCAGGAGTAGAACCCAAGTCTCTTGAATCCCAGCTCAAGGCTTTCTTATTCCTTGTAAGGATTGTAATACATAAATGATTCAGGACCTTAGCTCATATAAGGAAGAAGGGGCCGGCGGTCTGCTGGTCTTTGATTTATCCAGCACAGTTAAGCCGTCTGCTTTTGCAAGTGAGTGGTGATAATAATGCCAGGAAGGTTTTAACTTATTGATCAGCTACGTGCCAGGCTTTCTCATGAACACTTTACCTACCCCATCTCTGGGTCCCTCAATGAGAGAATGAGGCAAGAATGTTTTATGAATGAGAACCCTGAGTGTCAGAGAGGCACTTTGTCCCAGGTCTTTCTGATTTGTTATCAATAGTCTCAGAATAATGTCATGCAAATTGGGATCCTCCAATGAGAGTCCATTATACACTGGTGTGAACTTGGCTGAATAGCACTGCAGTCTCATTGGGTCCTCGTACTAAGTATGAACTTCTTTCTGGCTGATTTACTTTGATGGAGGACTAGAACCTAGAGAATTAAAACATGGAGGTTTATGATGTTTATTCATTTATTAACTAATTTCACACACACTTAGAAAATGCCTACAGTCTTATAAAGATGATCTGAGCTAGAGTTTGAAGTCATGTAACAAGAGGCAGAATGTTAATAAATACATGGGTCAAACAAGGCATGTCATTCACTAGTTGTAGGACCGTGGGTGACGTGCTGATTACCTGTATTTCAGTTTCTTTGTTGCCATGGGGATCATAATGTTCTTAAGAGGTTATCGCACAGGTCAGTGGTTCTCAGTCAGGGTTGATTTCGCCCCCCAGAGAACATCTGTCAATATCTGGAGACGTTTTTGGTTGTTACAAGTACTCACAATGCATAGGACACCTTCAAATAACAATGAGTTACTTACCCAGAATGTCCGCAGTCATGAGGCTGAGAAATTCTGACGTAGGACACATGTGCTGATAAATGTGTAATAGGGGTAATGTAGCCATGACAGCCAGGATGCACAGGGAATTTCTCAGTGGGTCCTAGTCACTCCCTCTAGGAAGTTATCTCCGTAGAAGTTGTCCATCCACTTTCCCTCTGGCAGCTTACCCTAGGGGCCAGGATCACTGAAAGGGCGTTTTCCATAGATGATGGAGAGGTGGTGGGCACGGGCAGGTGGAGTGGTCCTTATTTGGTGAAACGTAATCCTGAGTTATCTTGTTCTCAGCTCCTTGACCCTCATAATGGAAGATTCTTCTTCTTTCCACTATTGAAATAAGAGTTCTTGTCCTCGCCTGCCCACGTTCAGGTGCCTCTTCCCACTCCTTATGTAGATGGTCTGCCAGGTCTCTGTGAGAAAAAGAACAAACAAATGAAAAAGTGAAAACAAAACAACACTCCCACCAACGAAGTAGAAGCACTGCATCTTGTAAACACAGGAGTCTGTCCTTCTGCCATTTAGAGGAGCTTCTTGCTTTAAGTCTTAAGGGGGTGACTAAGGTTGCGGAACGAGAGGGGAACGGAGAAACAAAAGCCCTCTGGGACCTAGAAAGAGTGAGGAGCAAGAAGAAGAAATACTTTCATAAAATCTCACAGCTGTGACCAAGGAATAAAACAAGCACAGGAATTAGAATACCTTGTCCCAAGTCTGACGCAGACTGATCCATCAATCAGTATCGCTTCCTGGTTTCCCTCAGTCCAAGAGGAGAACGGACTCTCTGAGAAGTGTTTAAAGTGTAGCTGTCGTGATCATTGGTTGGTTGGTGGGACAGACATTCACAGGCCATGGGTCACCAGATCTGCCCATGTGACTGGCACGTATGATTTCATCTACACTTCTTCTAAGGCCTGTGATACAGGTGCTGTGTTACCTTCATGTGACCCATGAGGAGACTGGAGTTGAGAGAGGTGACGGGACTGGACCAGGGTCCTCCCACCAGCAGGTGGCAGAACTGGGGTTTCATCAGAGGTAGCTTGACGATACTTTTATCATAGAGATGGTACTTTTTATCATGGAGATGGTGTATAGAGGTGATACTTTTTATGATGGGCTATACTAGCCTTGTCAGTTTGGGTTCCCAGGCCAATAGTAAAAGGGGCATGCCAACATTTATATAAAACAAGACTTAAAGTAAGTATTTGAAGCAAAGGAAACATTTCATGGCTATGTAATAGATTGCTTAAGGTTCCTCTTTTATTAAGTAGTATCAGGGATAGAAGTTTTCTAAAACTGTGCTTTCAACACAATTCAAAGGCATAATAATTTCCTTTGACATTATTTATAAAAGTGGTTAATTCTTTACTTGGCCTTTTGTGAATTCTACTTTTTTAATGTAACGTTCCTTCCTACTAGTGAGTATTAAAATGTGGTGATCATTGTGTTACCTGAAATGCATGGACTTCCTGTTATCCTGCTTCTACCCCGAGCAGCAGTGCGGTCACAGGCGGGCCCGCTGCGTGGGGCTGTGCGGTTCGCCGTCTTCACACAGGTTCTTCCACGGCCAAGGTGTGCAGACGCTGACGTGCCTGGCGTGCCTCTGGGGAGAGCTGGTAGTGAACTCCTCTTCCCAGCTCCGCGTTCATGGACATCACATCAGTTGCTTACACTTGGCCCCGGGGGGCGTGTTGGCACCACACAGACTGTCGGCTGTACAGATCCCGGAGCTGGAGCTGGGAGGGCTCGGGGCACGGAGATTTAGTCCTCAATGTGCTCCCTGATGTGCCGATGAGCTGGGCGGGGCTGCTTGTTTTCGTTCAGACAGAGCTGTCCCCGGCTCCTGGCCGTGGACTCACAGGGCTTGGTCTCCTGAGGGCTCATCTTCTGCTCCCTGGTACGCAGGCAGCAAATGGGCCTGCAGGTACCCTGA
Organism: Lyroderma lyra; assembly: GCA_004026885.1. NCBI lineage: Eukaryota > Metazoa > Chordata > Mammalia > Chiroptera > Megadermatidae > Lyroderma > Lyroderma lyra. The sequence goes on along the minus strand of PVJL010014250.1, from coordinate 13,379 downwards.
GTTTAGTGCAGTGGCTCCCAAACCTGGGTGATCATCATCATCATCACCTCACAGTCTTTTAAAAAATACAGATGTTGGGGCTTTGCAAGGATTTGGATTCGGTTCGCACCCGAGGATGGTCACTTACCCACGGCCCCCTCTTCCTAACCGGCAACACCCAGTTTTGTTTGGGGGGCTACTGACTCACTGTAACTCGGCCTTCGGGGCCAATCCTGAGTGTTGTAAACCAACCACGGTGGTAACATGCCCCAGCTACTGATGTGTTTAAGGGTGCAGGACCCGGTGGTGCTTGATACATGAGGCTAATTACTGTCCATGGGAACTTCTCTGCTGTGCGGCTCCTGAGGAAAGTCCCCAGTTTGAGAAACAGAAGTAAGAAGATGGCGTGTGTGGCTCAGCTCATTGCTGGACACTGGGCGTGAGTGCACGGGGGTGCCGCAGCCGTGTGTGAATGCGGGGGCGGCTAGCCGAGATGCACTCGGAGTGGGGTTGTGGGAAAATGACATCGGAGCCACCAATGTAACCGGTGTTAGAACCGTCCAGCCTCTGAACGTCCTCTCCATTGTTTGAGCCGACTCGAGTATGTGCTTTCTGTTACTTGCAACTTGCAATGGAAAGCTATCCCACCAGTGGATGGGGCCCGGGAAGCTGCATTTTAAAACGTTCCCAAAGTTTGGAAACTATGGGAACCTCCAGAGTGAGTTCCCATAAACAAATGAACACTTTTCTTAAAGGTACGATGACACGGTTTACCCAGTCGGTTTTGGGGTGACCACGCAATCCCCAAGGCAGAGGCAACCCCAGGGGGAGGGGTACCGAGCCGCAAGCATCCTTGCCCAGCATCCTGGAAGAACGCCCGGCGCCAGGGGCGGTGCGATGTGGAAACGGCCGGGAGCCCCGGGGCGGCTGTGCTTAATGCAGCCTGGTGGGACGGAATGGGGCCCGAGCGCCAGAGAGCTGCGTGGTCGCCAAGTGCCCTCCGACTGGTTGTGTCTCCGTCCTGTCCTCTACCCAGCCTCGTCAATGGGCTATTTGAAGGATCATGATGACTACGGGGGTGGGGGGACCCACAATTGGTTTGTGACTTCCTAGCCGCCTCGTTCTGTTCTCTTCTTGCGCTTTGAGCGGGGGTGCGGGAGTAGATTGGTAGGAGCCGTGCGTGTCCGTGGACAGCCCAGACGTGACAGTGCTGCCGAGGGTCAGTCCTGCTCAGCGTGACCCGACAGCTGCTGCTAACTCTTCGGTGCAGGCAGTCCTCGGAGCTCAGGTAGGTCCCGTGGCCCTTTCCGCCTCCCTGGGCCCCTTACTTCCTGTCACATCCTTCATGGACCCAGGTCTCCACCCATGGCTTCTGTTCTGGGCCTTTCCTTTCCAGACTTCTCACAAAGACTTGTGTCTCCCTCAGGTGACTTTGAGCCTCAACTCTGTGCCAAAATAAATAAATAAATAAATAATAATTATAGATATTCACCATCAGGCAATTAAAATATATTAATTATATATTTTCACTTAAAAATAATAACTAATAAAAGAAACCTTGTTTCCACCATCCAGGGATATTCTGTTGTAATATTTTGTGATGCTTTCATTGGGAATTATTTTTATATGCATGCTGTTTTATTAAAAACAAAAGAACACCTCGATCCAGAAACCTACAGCCTATCTACAGTTCTCCTCTTGCCCTCATCTTTTCTACATCTAATTCATCACCCGTTCTGTGGATTGTACCTCTGACTGTATCTCAGAGTCCTTCAGTCCTTCCTGTTGCCACTGCCACGCCCTTACCCAGACACTGTCCCTTCTGACTTGGTCTACCCCAGTAGCCTCCCAACTCTTCTCTTCTTGTCATGCTTGTAGAATTTGTTTTATTTTTCGCACAGTCATGAGAGAGTGCTCTTTCTATGTGTAGATTTAATCTTGTCCTTTCCCTTTAAAGAACTCCCTAAAAGCTTCCCATTGCATCTAGAAGAAAATCTTGATTCCTTTCAAATGACAGAAAAGACCTAGGATGGTCTGAATCTGCCTACCTGTCTTCCCTCTCCCCTGACTCATTCCTTTCTAGCCTTTCACCCCAGGGCCTTTGCACATCCTGCCTTCTCTGCCTGGAGCTGCAAGCCCCTGTCTTTCGCAGACGGCTGCCCCTTCCCAGGTCTCAGCTCTATGTCACGTCCACAGGAAGGTCTTGCCTGCTTTCCAGACCAAAGTTGCCTCTCAACCACTTACCAATCATCACATCACCCTGGTTTGTTTCCTTCCATGCACACATCACATTCTGAAATCATCTTTTGAAACGTTTCCTTTTTTCTAAGAAGCAGGATAATCATGACCTTGACTAAATCATTTACTTGTTCTACCCAACGTTTCAAATGATTCCCAGCCACATATAATCAGTATCTAACAAATACGAGGACTGGAGGGGAGGTATCCAGCCATATACTATGAAAACTAGAGGCATTTATGGCTGGATTTTTTCTGGACAGCCCTCGTATGTACTATTGAATGAGTGAACAAATGTAAACAACTGAGATCATAGAGACTATTCCATTTTGTGTTTTTCTTTTTCACTTTCTAAAATGCTAAGCCAGTATTTCTTCAATCTGAAAAAATGCCCACAAGTGTTGGCTTTATTCATAAACAAATGTGAAATGCATTTAAGCTTCTCCTGCTTATCATTCTTGTGTGGACCTAAAATCAAAACATATTTACCTACCACATCCAAAGCTGCCAAACAAATATAATTCACATGGACGATATCGATTTCATGCAATAGATGGTATTTTGATGAAAGTAAATCACCACTCATTGATTGAATGAGATACTGATTGCTATGATGCAAGTTCTTTTAAGGTCAGAGGACTGTCCTGTCCACGGCTCTGCGATGGCTCAGTTTTTTCCATGACTTTTCTCTCTTTGAGCTACTGCAGAACCTTGATTTCTGCATCACGCTGTGAGCTGTATTTATTTGGAACAAGTGTGATACACTGCCAACACACTTACCTCTGTGTCTCCTCATTGACCTTTCTCAGGTAAGTCCTGCTGCTGGGTGCGATGCGATCTTTAACCCGAAGTAAATGAGGCCACTGGAATTATGTGTCAGGCTTGTTTTTAAGGAGATTCTCACCCAGACGTGCCAGCATAGATTTACAAGGAGTTCGGACACTCTGCTCCCTAGAATTCCAGGGAGGCATCTCGTGGAGAGAAGTAGTCAGAAGCAGGGATAAGACCAAACTTCCAAGGGTCCTACGAATGACATCAAAGGTGAAACTTTGGGACTGGGGGCTTTGGAATGGGATCAGAATGTGAGTAGATGGGCTCCAAGAGAAGACTGGCCGGATGGTGATGGAATGACTTAGAGGGGCACCATGTGATGTCCTCCTCGTGACCCAACCAGCCTCGTCAGGACCACAGGAAAGTCATGCGTTGCTTGGTGTCCTCCTTGAAGAGGACAGGGCGGGGCAGAGCTCCGTAGGGAGCTCTGACCAGAAAGCGACAGGAAGACAGACGCAAGAGTAGAGACTGCCCGGAATCAAGGAAATGAAATTTGTTTAATTCTCCAAATGATATCCCATTTACATGTAATGTCAAACAGCATCTCATTAAGCACAGCATCACATATTCTGTACATCATTAAACACAGTGTCTTATATATGTGAACGTACGTGTCTGTTATTTACATATTTATTTTGCTATAAAAGATGGTGCTTAGAATGATTTAAAAAAAACATAACTAATTAAAATTTAAAAATACTAACATCTCTCAAACATCACAAAATCAGTATCTTGTATTTGCATATGTCTAACAACTTATGACCCTGTGAACACATTAGGCGGGAGGACCTTCTCCTCCCCACTCCCCCGAGGCCTTTGGAAGAGCTCGGGGCCAGTGAGGGGCCCCTAATTTGCAGGCTTCGTTAGCTTCCCGTGCATTCGTAGCGGTGTAAGAAACTCCCTCTCCCACCACCAAACTCAGCTGCTTGGAACGAGTATTTGTGATGTCACGGTAGTTCCTGAAGATCTGGTGCTACTAAGTCGCAAAGCCTGTTTGAATGCTGGACTATGAGATGGCACCCTCTGTGCTTCAACACTGCGGCTGTTACACCGCCCTACCTGGCTAGGGCCCCCCGACTCTCAGCCGACTTCCTGTCTCCCTTGTGGAGCCTTGTGCAGTTCTCTGGGCTGACTTTGGTTTTGCTCCCTCTAAACTCCTGCTAACCCCCCACCCCACCCCATTAGCAAACTTCTCACAGGGTCTTAACCTTTAGCTGTCCACAAGGTAGGCTCCTATGGGCTTTAATGCAGGGACCATTTATTTCTGTCCCCAAATTCAGAGTCGCTGGCAGAGCCCTGACATTTGGTCGACCTCAATAAATGTCTGTTGCATGAACAAGTGGATTCGGAGAGGCAGGGCTCACTTAGAAGGCCAAGGGCCCATTGGATTTCAGGGCGATTAGCATTTAGTTAACGATCACAGCAGATCACTGGGGCCACAGCACTCAGCTTTCTTTGGTAACATTTGCTGTGTCCCGAGGACAGTGCTGGGACGTGTTACCCCTTGGGGGGCCATGACCACGTGCCGCCTGCTCTATAAGGACAGCCACACATTCAGCACATGGATGCTGCCCTCAGGACCACTTTATGCGAGTAGAACCTGTAAAATATCAAAGCTTTATCAAGGGTGTCACACCTGCAGGCAGCCACGGCTCCCACCTGTGGCTCCCGTGGCATCCTGGGCGCACTGCCATCGCTCGTACGCCAGATGGGCCTCAGGTGACAGGATGAGCACGTGTGTCGGGAGAATCCAGCTGTCTGCAACTCCCCAAGAGCCATCTTTTCCAAATGCAAACGTTAACCATTTTGTTTCTTTCTGTAAATAGAAACACTCTTCGTGGGAATATGTGAGCCTAGGGTGTCGGAGGAGCACAAAAGGAAACTTCCCCACATTCTTCTCCAGGTTCCCTTCACTTTGAATGACCTGCCGCCTCCTACACCCATTTCACTCCCTGCTACCGACTCCCCGCATTTCTCTAGCTCCTTGTCCCCCAGGCCCTTCTGGGAGCCCTGCCCTGAATCCAGTAGGTTAAGCCCAGGATGTCCTGGCTGCTGCTCTGTGGCCCGTGCTTTGCATAACAAGGGTGTGGGCTGTTTGATTTTAAGTGTTTTCCTCCCTCCCTCTCCTTTTGTTTCTTTCTTTTTTTTTGGAGGGGGGACATGGGGGGCAGCTCCCTGGCTGGGAATCGAACCCAGGCCATGGCGTTGAGAGCGCTGAAGCCTTAGCCACCCCACCACCAGGGAACCCCTGTCCTTTTGTTTCTTTACACCTTGGGTGTATGTTTTGACTGGGCTCCTTCTATATCTTGTACTTAGTGTTAGGTGCTGCCATTTCAGTGGGAAAAGTCACTACACGATAACTTTATTTTTTTATTTGCATCTTTTCATTTCACGTGCCTATTTGTACTTTTACTCATAGATGTATAGCATTTTCCCCTCAACCAACGGTAATGACCTTGAAGGCAGACAGTTGCCCACCATAGCTCGGTGGTATTTTTAGTGCAAAGAGCACAGATACAGAAATTCACAGACCTCAGCTCCAGTCCCCATTTATCTCGCATTTGCTACACGTGAGTTTGGGCAAGTTCCTCGGCCGCGGGGCCTCAGTGTGATCACCTGGGAAGCGGGCGTGATAGTGGCTGTGTGCGTGCCACGAGACGCCCCTCCGGCCCCGCGCCCTGCTCATTCTGTCCCCAACCCGGACCGCTGGCTCGGGACATCAGCGCAGTTCAAGTTCTGGTAGGCCGGGCAGGGTGCAGGGGCAGCGACTGAGGGCCGTTAGGTTTCTGTTTACTCTGGTTCTCGTGACTTTGACCTTTGGTTGTAAGATGTCATGGTGTGCCGGCAAATGTTTACGTTTTTGTTGTTTTTAAATTTTATGGATGAAGCTTGGAGATTTTTACACTTAATGAGGGGTACCTAGGCTTTAAGAAAAACTATGCATTTCCCATATTGCAAGAAAAAAAGTGAAAGCTAGTTTATTTTCTATTGTCCCTCGATTTACCATTCCTGTCGGCTGCCATTTCAACTCCTTTAAAAGCGCTGCTGTTAGTCAAGTTTGCTTTTCTTTGGGAAAGAGTGAAGTCATCCTGAGAAGACGTGAAAACCGCAGCGAGCTGCAGTAGGACGTGGGCCAGGAGCCCGGGCGGCCGTGGAAAAGCCAAGCTGGGTTTCGTCCTGCTCGTCCAGCAACCTGCTGTGAGACCCTGGCGAAAACGGCTTCTAATGTATCTGGGCTGTTTCCTTACTGTAAAAAGAGGGGGTCAGACTAAATGATTCGTACGATTTGTTTCTTCTTTTAAAAACAAAAAGAAGCTGAGTAGGATTCCTATTAATTTAGTTACAAGTTGGGGAGATGAAAACTTCAGTTAAGTAACACAATTTCTTTATATGTTTTACAAATGAGTAGTGTAAACGAGATTGCAGGGAGAAATGTGTAAAATGCCTCGGAGAGCACGTTCAAGTAATTTGAAGCCCTAGAAGACTGTGGATTTAGATACAAAAAATTGATTGGCTAATTGCAAACCATTTTTAACTGCTAATTAATGCATGCTAGAGAACACACTTTGCTTAAGTCGAGTCCCTGTAGGTTCTTGACAGGAATGAAAGGATACTTCACTAACAAAGAATCCTACCTACAATTGATGTGTGTTTTGCTAATTCATGTGACAGAGTAGGATCACACAGTGGTTCCAGGCATGTGTGCTGGTGTCAGATTCAGGGGTCAGACGCTGGCTCTGTCACCTATAGCCTGTGTGACCTTGGGCAAGTCAGTGAGCTCCTCTGTGGAAGAAGCTTCGTAGCTATAACAGGGTAGTGAGGAGGCTTAATGAGGCATTATAGTTTGAGTGTTGCCTGGTGTACAGTAGACATTCAATAATTATTATGATGGCTTCGTTTTAGTGATTTAAGCATGATCTATAACCTCATATCAACCTACCGTCTTACATTCATAACTGAGGTTTTATCCTTCAACAGCCCATTGCCTGTTGAAATTGCTCACCTTGTTGCAGTTCTCATTGGGAGGTCACAGCATGTGATGAAAGAAAAGGGACAGGGAGACAAGCAAGGGTCACTTTGGCAAGTCACCTCTATCATGGATCCATCCTTAAATAAGGTGGTAGGTTGGCTAAGAGTATTAGATTAGATCTGCTTGATTGGGGTGGGGGCTGATAGGTATGCAAAAGGTATATGCAAAATATTGTGAGCGGGTACAGTTTTCTAGGGTGAAGGCCTGTACCATTGCTCAGACTGTCACATGGGTCCCTGTGGAGGCAAGGATCTGGGAAGAGGGGTCTGGCAAAATCAGGGCTGGGCTCTGGGTCAGGGAAAAGAGCAGGGAATTTGACACTTCATGAACTTGGCAGAGAGGAAAAGGCTATCTTTAGGCTGACCAGATGTCCTATTTGGGACAGAAAACAACGGTACTGTCCCATTTCAAATAGTATGTATGCTCAGCCTGGTCTCGCTGAAACGGGACAGTCCATTGTGTTCCACCCTGTTTCAAATGGGACATCTGGTCAGCCTGTCTTTAAAGGGAAGAGGGGGAAGTAGTCCTGAGCTGAGAAGACCTGATAACACCAAATCTAGGGGCGGTAGGGCTGATATTAGGATCAGGAAGTCAAGATATTGAAGGCGGGAGTTCCCTGATGGTGTAGTGGCTTAAGGCTTCGGTGTGGGCGCTGTCGGCGCTGCGGCCTGGGTTCGATTCCCAGTCAGGGATCTACCCACGTACCAGAAAGCAAAAAAAAAAAAAAAAAAAAAAAAAAAGATATTGAAGGCAAGTGACAACATCAATTAGGAGCAAATCACGTTCTCTGCAAAGTGGGAACCAGAGCCACCTTTCACGCTATGACAGTCATCATGTCTCTTCGATGTTGCACGCTTTCTTTGTGGCAACCAAGCTAGCGACTCTACATGGCCGCTCTGGTGGCTGCAAAGAGTGCGATTGGCTCCTAGTCACTGAAATTCCGACTTGGGAGTACTCACTGCGAGTTCTATTGTTTTTACCATTTCTTAACACTCACTTGAAGGAAATAATGAGTCTCCATTCAGTCGTAATCATGATAACTCCAGGGAATAAATTTAACAAATGAATATATTTATAAATTTACTATTGCTTATATTAATTCCTGTTTGTTTCAACCCTACAACATTTACATATGCCAGGAATCTTTTGCCCCACCTCCTACATCAACCTCTTTATTCTCAAATTCATTTATTCATTAATTCTAACATGTGTTTACTAGGGGTTCCCATACTCTGGGCACGTAGAGCAGTGGGAGGCCCCATCCTCAGCCCCAAGGAGCTCATTGTCTCATGAAGAAAACAGATGGACGGATGCACACAATCCTGTGTAGTGAAAGGACACGATGGAGGGGACAATCAAGTCAGTTTGAAAGGTGAGGGAGGGCATCTCAGAGTTAATGATCCTTGTGCTGGGTCTTGGAGGAGAACTAGGAGTTCGTCAGTTGGAGTCAGGCGGTGCAGGTAGTGAGGAGTAGGGAATACTCCGGGTAAGCGAGTGTAGACGTCATCGTGGCTGCTAGGGGGTGGGGGGAACTCTTTCCCCAGCAACATTTGATGACACGATGAGGGGGCAGCACTGGTGTAAGTTTTGGAGAAACATTTTTAAGTCTCAACCAAGTGAAGAGTGACTTAACGAAAAGGGTAAATGACAAACATTTTTAAATCCAGGAAAAAAAATCATCCCTTCTACCCTCAGGAAGAGGCTAATGATTGCATGGTGACACCTCCCTTGTATGAAACCCTGCCCAGATGGGACATTTCCTGCTCCAGGCAGTGGAGGAGGAATTTCAACGGGATGGTTCTTTCCCCACCTGTTAAATCTGGCCGCGATGACTAGCTTCACACCTGCAGAGTTTGATGTCAGAACAAGGACATTGTTTCTGCAAAATTGAAGTGGTATTTATTGAGCTATCAGAACACAGAGATGAATATGACACAGTTCTGGTCCTAGGGAATGTACAGCCAGGTGGGAAAGACATACAAGTAGTAAAACACACATGGCCTAGTGGGATGTGTGCTGGTGGGCTTGGGAGACAGCAGGGCGTCCAATGTGGCTGTGTTCCTAAGGTTGCTTCTTAAAAAATAAATAGGAAGGCGTCAGTTTAGATAAGAAGAGAGGAAACTCTTTCTTGTGGAAGGAACAAAAAAGAACAACTCTTGGAATTCTGGGCCAGTATGAGATTTTCAGAGAATATGCTTGGGAGAGTCAAGTGCAAGGGGCACCTGAAGCAGGTGGACACCAATCCTAAGAAACCCTCCAGGCCTAAAGGAGCTCAGATTATCGGAGAAGTTGGGAGGGATCACTGAGAAATTTCAGCAGGGAGCCTTTGGAATGTGTTTCGGTTTTAGAAGAAGAATCCTGGCTGCAGATGGGAAGACTTGGGGAAGGGGAAGATTACAGGCAGGGAGACCAGCTGTCTGGCTGCTGGGACACCCTTGCCAAGAGATAAAGATGGACAGCATGAAGGTGTAAAACCTGTAGAGTTTAAAGACCAGTTGTGTGAGGGCTGGGAGGGGATGGGAGGGGTTTGACATGGCTCACTGATTTCCAGTTTAGTTGCCTAGGGAGATAGTGATGCTGCTGAATGGGATTAGTAACACAGAGGAAGGAACTACTTTGAGGTGCTGTGTGTGCGTGTGTGTGTGTGTGTTCTAACCGAGTTCTAACTTTGCTGGATTTGGGGTGCCTGAGGTCTGGAGCTGAGAAGAGAGATCTGGGCTTAGGATAAGGTTTTGAGTGTCACCAGTGTGTAAAAGGTAGTGGGAAGCAGAGGAGAGGAAGCATGATTGAGCTTTCCAAGAACAAATAATCACAGAGAAAGGACACTGAGGGTTGGATGAAGTGACTTCTCTATTTGAAATTATAAACCAGAAACATCTGATCTTATTTGCTATTGACACAACCTTCGGGAGTTTTCCCAATGGACAGACTCTGGCTGACAACGAAGTGTGAGCGCCAGGAGCTAGATTTAGTCTGGAAAGAAATTCTTCCCAAAGCAAGACATTTCTGGCTCTCTCTCTGGGCCCATGTTGCTCAGCCTCCAACAAGTCTTTGTAGTTTGGATCACATTTGGGCCAATATTTTCACACTAGCATTTGGGGTGAAATCATTTTGGATCACAGAAGTGGCTGAATATTCTTTAATGTCTAAGCCTCACAGCTAGTCACCTGTTTTGATCTGAATCAGTTTGGCAGTTTGATCTTATGACACAAGCTGGGATATTTATCTTTCAAAAAGGAAGGCACTAGAAACAAAATAATTTGCCTTTTCTTTCTACTTCAGTGTATTAGTTTTCTAGAAAAACAGACCGATAAGATAAATATTCAGACAGGAAGATAATTGGTTTATAAGGAATTTTCTGTCACGGTTGTAGAGGCTGAGAAGTCCCATAGTTCTGTTCTCTGCAGGCTGGAAGTTCGGGAAAGTCAGTGGTATAATTCAGTTCAAGTCCAAAGGCCTGAGAACCAGCAGCCCTGAGGCCGGGAGCAGATTGATGTCCCAGCTCAAACCATCAAACAGGAAGGGCCGAATTCTTCCTCTGTTGTTGCAACAAGCCCTCCAAAAATTGGATGGTTCCTACTCACTTTAGGGAGAGCTAACTGCTTTCATCTGAAACATCTTCACAGAAGCACCTAGAAATAAGCACCAAATATGTGGGTGCACAGGGATGCTATCAAGTTGGCGCGTCAATTAACCATCACACTCAGAGGCCAAAGGTGCGGGGATATTTGAGATTTCCCAGCCTGCCTTCCCCACTTTTTTCATTTCTTTCGGTCTTTCTCCATCCTTTTCTGTGATTTGCTGAATGAATATAGAACACCTATTTGTTCCTGGTACGATGGAAGCTGTTTCATAAATACAACTCAGCCTTGGCCCTGGAGGAGGGTGGTCTCCTGGGGAAGATTGTAATGTAAACAAAGACCATAACCCGTGTTGGGAAATGCGAAGGGTGATAGGATAGAGATGAAAGCAAGACGTGCTAGGGACTCGTGGTGGACTTCGGTGTCTTCAATGACCTGCTCCTTCTGATATGCCTTTTATGATCCGTGCTCAGACTGACTGTGGCCTTGTCCCTGTGATTTGCTTTGACCAACAGGACATTGACTCGTATGCTGCGAGCAGGTGCACACTGGGTCTTGTTTTCTTGGGGTGCTCCTTTTCATAACCTGACCACTAGTCAGTGAGAGGTCACATAGCCACAGGGAGAAGACCTCTCGGGGAAAGTTGAGGCCCCTGCCCTAGAGACACAGCCCAACTCTTCCCTCGTGACTAGGCCCGACTGCCGGACTTATGCACGAGGCAAACTCATCATCCCAGCCAACGTCGTGTGGGCCGAAGGATCGTGAGAAATAATAAATTGATGTGGTTTTCAGCTACTGAGTTTTGGATTGGCTTGTTACTGTAGGATAACCCAAACAGGGCTTATACATTCTCCATAAGGGTTCCTTTAGTTAAAAAACAAGCAAACAAAACATTTTCCCTGCTCCTCCTTTTTATCTGCTGTTATGGGTTGAAATTGTGCTCTGCCCCCCACCCCCCAGGTTCAGAAGTTTGAAGCTCTAATTCCTAGTACCTCAGAATGTGACTATTGGACATGGAGCCTTATCAGTGATGAAGTGAAAATAAGGCCCTTAGGGTGGGCCCCATTCCAATCTGAATGGTGTGTTTTTAAGAAGAGGGAGTTTAGACACACAGAGGAACACTGGGATGCACGTGCCCAGAGAAGAGACCAGGAGAGGACACAGTGAGACGGAGACCATCTGCACGCCGAAGGGAGAGACGCCTCAGGGGAAACTAAACCTGACCCCTTGAGCTCGGGCTTCCAGCCTCCAGGACTGTGCGAAGACACACAGTGACCTTTGTTTAGGCCACTCAGCCTGTGATGATCTTACGGCAGCCTTGGCAAACACACACCTGCTACAGGTAAGCGTTTCCCAAGTCATGCCGGTTCTGTTTCGTTAACCTCCCTGCTGGTCGCCTCCTTCCTGCACGTTGTCATCTCTGTTCCTGCGTTCATCAGTTCCTTCCTGGGTTACCGCAACAGCCACATCACTGGGTTCCCTTTCTCTTTTCTTTCCCCCCCTACAAAGTCACGCTTCCTCCGTCTTTTAGGTCAGGGCTTCTTGACCTTGTTACTTGGACATTTTGGACGGGGTGGCTCTTGCTCACAATGGGAACCATCCTGTGCACTGTGGCATGCTTAGTGGCATCCGTGGCCTCCACCCACCAGATTCCAGTACACCACCGCGATGGTGACAACCCAAACCGTCTCCAGAAATTGCCAAGTGTCCCCTGGGGTCAAAAATGCCTCCAGTCGAGCAGCACTGTCTAACGCCTATCTAAAACCCAATTCTTTCATTTCTCCGTCCAAAATCCCTTGGTGATGACCCCTCACCTTGGGTATGCTTCCCGTGTGAGTCCCACCGCACGACAGGGGAGGTGACGCTAATGATCTGGGTAACCTCCCTTAGTTTTGATCTGGAATCAGGAGTGCCATTTGGTTATCTCTGCTTCGGCGAAGAGGGTGTTGGGAATCTAGGGAAAAGGGCTTCATATAAAATCGAGAGGTTTTTTTCTGTTTTTATTTCAATCACACTCCCCGTGACCTTCAGAAAACACGAGCTGCCTTTCCACTTTGTAAAATCGCGGACAGACGTTACTTATCGGGACTGGTGTGCCAGGCACCACTGTGCTCAGAGCTTTCGAGGCATTAACACGTTTAATCCTCATGAAAGCCCTGGGAACATGACATCATTTTTAATCCTATTTTTCTGGTGAAGAAATGTAAAGATTACTTCCTGTAGTAGCACTACCAACCCTGTGCAGAGAATGGATCGGAACCCAGAGCAGCTACCCCACGGGTGGACAGGGCAGAGAGGGCAGGAAGTGTGCCCTGGGGCTCGCCCTGCCACTTACTAGCTCTGCCGTCTCGGCTGCGTTCATCTACTTCCCTGAATTGAGTTTCTTCTTTAGGAAAAATAGGAGGACTAACCCCTACCCTGTCCCATGCTTCTGTGGTTGTTACTGGATTAAATAAAGTCTAATGTCTAGTACGAAGTAGACGCGTAAAAAATGTCATTTCTTCTTTTTATATTTGTGTAATAAAGTACTTGCTGCAACTGTGTCATCCTGCAGTAAGGATGTAACGTGTGTGTGGTAACAGGTGTGAAAGAGACAAAGCAATGTGTACATCAGGGCCCGGCCGAAGTAACGGGCCTTTTTCAAGCAGTGTAAACGGACACGTCGTCTTAGTGACCTTAGTGCTCCAGGCTTCAAGAACACAGTTTCATAGAGAAGGGGC
>PVJL010014249.1:0-28800 GCA_004026885.1 Lyroderma lyra | reverse complement strand
AGATTTATTTATGCCTTAAGTGGTAGAACAAAATAGCCACATTAGTTTTGTGAATTCTGGGGAGTTACTTATGGTGACTTTGACTCAGGAGACATGATTCCAAAGGGGAAATTTCAAAAGAATTCAAATACTAGCTGGTAAACATATGCACACATATAAAAAACTAACTACTTCTACACATCATTTTAGGAGCATTTTATTTATACTATAGTCCCAAAATACTGATCTACTATTCTAGAGTAGAAAACCACTTATCTCTTTTATGTCTAATTGAAATTCCAGGAAAGAAGAGATAATTTAAAAGTAAATTACATGTCCTATGCAGGTCTGTTTTTATAATTAGAAAAAAAGTCTGTACAAGGCTACTTTGGTTTAAGATATCCTTTCTGAAGATGTCAATTTCCCTCTGATTCACCAGATTTTCCAAATAAACAACGAAGATGTTAAATACAAGCAAAATATATAATCAGTAAATAAGTATAGAATGCCATGCCATCATTATAGGAAGAATTCTTGGGATCTTATTTATAAAATTTATAAATCTCACAATACTCTCAATGATTTCTGGAACAGCAACATGATTTAGGCAACTTATTTGTTTTTTTAAATATAGCAAAGAAACATGTGACACTCACTTTTCCCAATATGTGATACATGTACTCCAGTAACACTAATAAATAAAAATTTGGTCTAGTTTATATTTTGACTGCAAAAGACTGTTTATATTAGACAGTTTTGTAGGCACATAATCATTTTTAAATATGTATTGTATTTTGTTGTGTATAATGCACAATTTTTGCCCAAGTTTTTGAGGGAAAAATAAGGATGTGCATTATAATTATACATGGATATTACTAATTCTGTATCAATATACATGCTTTTAATTCTCATATATGCTTTTGAGTTAAAAATGTAACTCTAGAAATCAATAACAATATCTTTATGCAAAATAATACCCTAGAATACAATAATTGTTTTATATTATTAAATTTACTGGGGTAATATTGGTTAGTAAAAATTACATAGTTTCCAGGTGTACAATTCTACAATATATTATCTATGTGTTTGCATTATGTGTTCACTACTCAGAGTCAGCTCGCCTTCCATCACCACATATTTGCTTCCCTCTCCCTTTCCCCCCACTCTGCTCCCCTCTTACCCTTAGGTAACCGCTAAACTATTGACCGTGTCCATGAGTTTTTGGTTTTTTGTGGCTTTCAGTTTTATATTTCATATATAAGTTATGTTCAAAAATAAATGCTGAAATTTCTTTATAATTCAAAAAGCAAGAACCTAAATAAAAATTTAAATTAAATATTAAAATGATTATATCCATGAGTTTTTGTTTTTTTGTTGCTTTGTTTTATATTCCACATATGGATGGAAAAATAACTGACACTTTGTGATGAACACATAATACATTGACGATGAACTGTTGAATTGCACACCTGGAATCTATGTTATACTAATTAATCAGTGTCACCCCAATAACTCTAAATATTTTTTAAAAATTAAAATGAGACCTGTGAGCACAGGCAGAGGGTGCATTGCCGCTGGTCTGGCCTCTGCAGTCCCCGCCAAACCTCTGCAAGCCCTGCCTCCACTTCACCTCGCCAACATGAGCTACTGCCTACCACAGTTTTAGGGAGTGGGCTTCTTCACCCCATAGCCTGCCTTGCAGCTGCCTCCGACATGCTGGAACTTATGGAGGACGATTTGGAAAAGTTGCACCTCCTAAAGGGGCTCTGCGAGCCTCATGTTTCTTGAGTTCTTCACCCCCTGGTGTGCACTCCCAAGAGGTTTTCCCCTAGTATGAAGCTGCAGCTACCAGATTTAAAGGATTAGTCCCCTAAGCAAAAGTTGATTTTACAGCCAACACAAACAGCTGTAGTAAGTATGGAGTCAAAGGCTGTCCAACCCTAAAGATATTTAGAGATGATAAAGAAGCAGGTGCTTAGGATGGGCCTAGAACTACTGTTGGAATTGCCAGCCACCTGAAGAAGCAGGCAGGACCAGCTTCAGCTCCTCTCAAGACTGATGAATTTGAATTCATTGGGGATAAAGATGCTTCTGTGGTGGGTTTTTTTCAAAGATTTATTCAGCAAAGCTCACTCTGAGTTTTTAAAAGCAGCAAGCAACTTGAGAAATAACTACTGATTTACACACACTAATATTGAGTCTCTGGAGAGCAAGTATGATGATACTGGATAGGGTATCACCTTGTTTTGTCCTTCATATCCGAGGAACAAGTTTGAGGACAAGACTGTGTTATATACAAAACCAAAAATAATCAGTGGCAAGATTAAAAAATTTTTCCAGGAAAACATTTTTTTTGGTATCTGCCCTCACATGACAGAAAACAATAAAGGCTGATACAAGGCAAGTACTTACTTATCACTTACTATGATGTTGACTATGAAAAGAATGCTAAAGTTTGCAACTACTGGAGAAAGAGAATGATTATGGTGGCAAAGAAATTCCTGGATGCTGGACACAAAATCAACTTTGCTATAGCTAGCCACAAAACCTTTAGCCATGAATTCTGATTTTCATTTGGAAAGCACTGCTAGAAAGATTCCTGTTGGTGCTATCAGAACTGCAAAAGGAGAGAAGTTTGTCATGCAGGAGTTCTTGTGTGATGGCAAGGCTCTTGAGAAATTTCTGCAGGATTACTTTGATGTCAACCGAAGAGATACTTGAAATCTGAGCATATCTGAGAGAGCAATGACAGGCCTGTAAAGGTAGTGGTAACAGAGAATTTTGATGAAATAATGAATGATGTAAATATACATGTGCTGATTGAATTTTATGCTCCTTGGTGTGGCCACTGTAAGAATTTGGAGCCTAAATATAAAGAACTGGTAGAGAAGTTCAGAAAAGACCCAAATATTTTCATAGCTAAGATGGAGGCTACAGCCAATGATGTGCCTTCTCCATATGAAGTCAGAGGTTTTCCTACCATATACTTCTCTTCAGCCAACAGGAAGCTAGAGCCAAAGAATATATATAAAGGTGGCTGTGAATTAAGGGATTATTTAAGCTATCTATAGAGAGAGGCTACAAAACCCCCTATAATTTAAGAAGAAAAACTGAAGAAGAAGGCGGCACAGGACGATCTCTAAAGCAGCAATCAAACATATTATTTGTAAAAGGGCTCTCTCACCAGAGCTGAAAAAAATATTGCAGGGGGAACTGGGACCCAAATGAGATCATTATTTGTCAGGATTGAGATGACACATAGGTATAACCTGAATCCTGTTAAATTTTCTCTAAACTGTTTCTTAGCTGCAGTTTATGGAAATACCAGGACCAGTTCATGTTTGTGTTTTTGGGGAAAATTATTTGTTGGAGGAATGTTGTGTAGTAGGTGGAATTGAGTTGGGGGGTTATTTTCTAATTTTTTTGTACATTTGAAGAAGTGAAAATGAGTGAGCTCGCTTTAAAAATTTTTAAATGAAAGATTATTTTCTTGAAAGTTTGGGCCAAAAATGTGGGTGTGCATTATACACAGCAAAATATCATATATATTTATAAAAATAAATGTATAAATTTAACCAAATAGATCCTCATGGCACAAGATTTTAGAAGACCATTGACAACTATACATTATTAAAGTATTTAAAATTATGAGAAAGAAAACTTAGTTGAGAGAGCAGAAACAATTTATATAGTTAGTCAGATATAGAAATAGAAAAAATTTGTGAACCCCAGTCCTGTTTTTTTTCACACTTTTAAAATTAAGTTGAGAGAAAAAAATATATGTAGCAAGAGTGGAACCAGCATTTTATTCTAACATGATCCTGGGATTATATATTAGGAGATGAAGATTCTAATTTAATCAGGCATTTGAATCTGTTCTCTTTTCAAGGATAGAGATTCTGTATAAATGACATTTATATATTCCTATATTTCTGTCACCCAATTTCCTTAGTAGCCATGAAAAGTAATGGCAAGTATAAGAATAAGAAAGAGGTTTTTACACTTTCTAACTATTCCCCTAGACTTTAATCTTCAAACTTATTTTAGGTTGTCCTCTCATAGCAGACGTATTACATTTTATGTTAAATAATAGAAGAGAAATCAAGAGGTAGTCTTTAATATATAATATTTCAGGTTTTCATATGGTGTTATATGGGGAAATTAAGTAGTTGATATAAATTTAATACTATAATTTTTGTATAAGTTTATTAGTACCTGCATGTTTCTCTTTTACTATAGCTTTAAAAAGGTGATGAAGGAGATTTATGTAGTAAAGAGCATTAAGTATATACTATACATTTCACATTTCACAAAATAAGGATCATGATGATGATGGTGTGCTACTCCAGACTTTCTTACTCTAGATAAAATAGATCATTGAATCCTGAACTCCAAAGTAAACATCATGTTTTGTTTTGTTTTGTTTTTCAACAGTAGTATTTATAGACCCTTTTTTCTGACTAGTTTTCCTGGCCTTCAAGACTTGCATCAGTGACATCCATTTTGTTTTGTGCCCTGGACCTAATTGCTTTTATGAGTAACATCACCATCTTAGTGGTTATTTGGATGAAACAGTCACTTCATGCATCAATGTAACTTTTTCTTTCCATGCAGGCAGGTAATGACGTTGGACTCTGTGCTACCATCTTCCCTGCCCTGCTCAAACTTTTCTGTTTTAATGTCTGTGAAATAGACTTTGATGTTTGCCTTATGCAGATGTTCTTCATCAATGTTTATATCTTAATGGAGTCAGGGATTCTCTTCATGACTTTTGACCATTATGTGGCCTTCTCCAACCTACTCAGGTATGCTACTGCTTTTACAGATTTCACCATAGCCAACATAGGTGTAGGACCCTTGCTATGGGCTATGGCTGACATTAAGGACCCTTTCTCATTAATTGGTAAGGTTTTTGGAAAGCTAGTGTGCTCTTTCACTCATATTGTCAACACACACAGTTAATATCAAACTTTCCTGTTTCGACCACAGCATCAATAGTATCTATGGTCTCATCATTATTCTCACCAATATTGGAGTGGACTCTGTACTCACAATCTTCTCTTTTATTTAATTAAGATTCTGTCACTATTGTAGGCATTGCCTCTTGGGAAGAACAATTCAAGATTCTTAACACTTGTGTCATCCAAAACTGTACTCTACTGATGGATATCCATTATTCATCACTTCAGGAAATATGTTCTACCCATGGTGCATATTATCATGAACGTTATACATATATATCCCTCCTGTCCTCAAAATTGTTGTATACTGCATTAAAACCAGAAGATATACATCTGTAATTTGGTGAAATTATAATGGAGAGGACTCTAAGATCATTTACACATTTCTGGAATAAACCCTATTAACTTAACATAACTTCAACAAAGAAAATGTGTATCACTAAGAAATATTTCTATGTTCACAATCCTCACATTCTTGTCTCTATTCTGAAAGTTTTTGAAGATAGCAAAAATATTTTATGACCTTTTTTTCCTTTAAGTAACACAACTAAAATAAATAATAATTAATTTGTGCAAATAAAGAGTTTTCAATTAGGTTCACAAAAGCCCCAATATCCATGAACAAAAAATTAGTGGATTTGTTAAAAGATCTGTGATGCAAAACATAAGGCATCCAATACAGCCCACACTATATAACCTGACTTCATGTTGTCTGCAATTTAACTTCTAATGAATATTTTCTACAAATACCTTTTCTATGAGTTTTTATTCTCTATCTTTGAGATTATATTTAATTTCTTCAGCTTCCAATTGTGAAAGCTTTATTTAGATATCACTTTATAAAAACATTGCTCTGTTTTATCATGTATATGACTGAACTTCTTTGACATTTATTGATAAGACCACATAAAACAGTTAGAAAAGTAGGCAAAAAAATATAGAACAGACTGAAATCAGACATTAACTAGTATATTGGAATGCCAATAGTACTCTTTGTTTCATATTTTTATTTGCTGATTAACATTTTGCTGATTTATAAAATTATGTAACTAAACTCAAAATAAAGTAGACTACTTACTCTTAGCATTAGTTGGAGAGTGTTTTGCTAAAAAATACATACTAGAGGAAAAAGACATTTTATTAGGATTGGACCCACTTTAAGTATTTGATGCCTCCAATGAGTCATTAAAATAACATAAAAATGAAAAATAAGAGTGTTTTACATGGGTTATATTTGTAGCATGCCCTGCCAAGAATGCAAAAGAGATACATCAACTGCTCAGAGGTTGTATAGAGTCTTAAATAGTCCTTGCTCCCACATTGCTCATTGACTATGAATTTTCTATGTCTATTGCAGGAAAAAAAAGTACCGTAAGATTTCACATTATGCTTACAAAGCATCTTTTTGTAGACATGCATAAAAAATTCATTATATTTCTAAGAGGTTGTATGATAAAGTAGGAGCTTGTAAATTTAACTCATTACCTCATCTGTGCCTCTAAATAATCTATTGCTAGCCCACCTCGCTCTTAGTCTTGACTCTTTGAAAAACAGATGGATGCTATTTGCAATTGTTATTTACAGTTTCTCATTTATCAATGCCCTTACCTTACATTAAAAATAATTCTTTTTATTGTAGAGTGTCTATTTCATTTAGATAGGGAACATGTCTATTATTTTCACTTGATTTATTAGTACTAAGAAATAACACAGCATGTGAGGGAGGACCCCCCCTCATAAAAACAGAATATTTTATTAAAAATTGTGTATTTATTATTACATTTTTAAACTTCAGTCACCTTCAACATACTCTCCGTTTGATGCAATACATCTATTGGGATGTTTTTTCCACTGCTCAGAACAGTTTTTGAACTTATCAATTTTAATGCCATTTAGTGCTTCTGCTGTTCTTGGTTTTACCTCTTCTATGTTGGCAAAACATTTCCCTTTAGGACTTTTTTTGATTAGGGAAACAAAAAAGAATTTGTTCAGGGTGATTGGGTGAATAGGAAGAGTGAAGCATAAAGGCCATGTCATTCTTTGGTCAAAAACTGTACAGTGTTGGCAGGTGCATTGTCATGATACATGTTGTTTATGTAAATTCTCTATTATGAATTTGGCAAATGTACTGAAAGAATATCCAATAAAAATTCACTGAAGCCAAACACAGACTCTCACAACATCACCAGCTGGTTTCACTGATGCAGTTAGGTTCCTAGAACACTCACCTAGTGGGGGAAGGCTCTACTACAAGGGGCCTGCCCTCTGTAAGATTATTTTATTTGGGGGGAGTCCCCCTCATACATGTGACCTACATAATATGTATTGAAAGAATAAAAAGTAAATGAATTGTCACAAATTATTTAACACATAAACGACAAGGTAGACAAAAAAGAATTAAGGCCATGATGTAAACCAGGAAAAATTACATAAATCTTATGGGCATTAGAGAAAAACAATTGAATAGATGATTTTGTTTTGGAGCAACATAGATATTTATGATTATACATCATCTTGTGAGAGCAACTACAAAGATGAGGCTGAAACTTGTATTTTGGCATGTTGGAAAATTCTATAATAATACCATATTATTGAACCCCTATCTTGAATGTTCTTTAGTAAAAAAGGCAGCATAGTTTTATATTATTCAGTGTTTTCTGACTGGTTTTAAATAATTTCTCAGCACTGGTGATGAGGTTGGTCATGGGTGTCAATAGAAGAATCTCATGATAAAGTCAGATTGGTAAATTAAAATAGCTGATTTACTAAATTCCTTTGAACTATGATAAAAGGGTATGTGATTTCAGAGTCCAGGATACATGAAGGTACAAAATAATTAACTATCAAAATAAAATTACATATGAAGAGAGTATGCATTAATTTACATCTTCAATTACTATTATCATAATTATTTTTCTTCGCTAATGGAAACTCCTTATTTTCCTGGTATTCTCTAACATTTATAATAAATTTGTCTCACTTTTCTGTCTATTCAATGTTTAATGAGTGAATTTTATTCCCCACAAGTCAATATATATTCATAGATTATTTTTAATTAATAATAGATTTGTATTTTTTAAATCTTATCATGTATAATCTACATAAAAAATTAGGATTTGTCACCATAGCTTATATATTCCTCTTCTAATTAAGGTGGTGTATCCAAACACACGAATTGTTGTTATGAAAGACAAGTTCAGTTAACTAATCCAAATATTGACCATGGGTCTCAGGTGTTAAGGCAGTCACTCAGTATGTAAAATACCCAAAAGACTTCTTGGCCCAGGGGTGATTTCTTGCATTGTTTTTATAAATATTGATGTACAATACAGATTATATATATATATATATATATATATATATATATATATATATCTACATATAAATAGATATATATATATAACTGTCTAGCTTATAAGAATTCAGAGAATTCTTATATGTATATATTACCCATATATAAATATGTCAGACTTAAGACTTAAAACCTGAGATTATCTCTAAGAAGAAATTCAAGATCTGCCTTTTTATGTTCCCAAAGATTTAGAAAACTCATGCATCTAAAAGGTAAATTATATTAGTTTAGTGGTTAAAACTGTGGGTCATGCAATTAGGATCCCTGGACTTTAAAATTGGCTTTATGTACTGATTAGTAATGTGACCTTGGGAAAGTTTTTCAGTACCTGAGTTCCCACTATGTAAAACTGGGATCCTGGTAATAGCAACTTCACATAGTAGTTGTGACCATTTGATTGGACAATCCGTATAAAGTGGTTAGAATAGTTTTTAGAAAACGTTTAACACATTGTAAACAATAAATATTGGCAATTATTATTTTTCTCATTACTTTTATATTGCCCATTGCTGTGGTGATATGTGATGTGTCTTATATTTAAATATGCTGTTATTTTCTGTGTTAGGTGTTACACAGCAAAGCCAGGCATTGCTGGGAGAAAACCAGATAAATGAAAGAAAATCTCAGTCTTATAGGCTTAAAAAAATGTGGTCACTTCTCCATATTTTTGACAAAATAACCATTCAAAACAACTCTCTTGCAATTCCATTAAAAGCCATTTTGTCTACTCTATATGCTTGCTTTTTCATGAGAAATTTGTCTTTTTTTCTCATCTGTATTGAGAGGGAGGAAAGGGAGAGGGAGAGAGAAAGAGAGAAACAAGCAAGATGGTGTGAAGAAGAATAGGATAAATAATGTTGATAATGTAATGACATGTCCTACTTCCTTGCTGAGGGTTGGGATATTTGAAAAGGATTTCAATTAACTCAAGGGATGATAGGTACAGATCTTGAAATGCAATGTAGTTTTCCATCTACTTGATGGTGTGACAACCTCATATAAAAACTGGAGCCCATGCAGATTCTAGAATTTGGTGGCTCATTTTAGATAAAATAGCATTTATTATTTATTACTACAAAACTTCCTAAGATTTGCAATAAAATATTATTTATAAACATGCATGGTGGCCTTACATTTGATTATAAACTTGACTAATTGAATTTTTTATAGGCTTGGTAATAAATAATTTTATATTTAGGCATTTTTAAAAATAAGCTATTTTTTATATTTATTTGACATATTAGAAGTAAGAACTGCTGGTTTTTTTTTTTTTGGTTTTTTTTTTTTTTTTTTTTTTTTTTTTTTTTTTTTTTTTTTTTTTTTTTTTTTTTTTTTTTCTTTTTGGGGGTAGTTCCCTGGCTGGGAATCAAACCCAGGCTGCAGCATTAAGAGGGCCGAAGCCTAGCCACTACACTACCAGGGAACTTCCTAAGAACTGCTATTTTTAAAAAGCTGGTAAAACTGAATCTTGTTATTTTGTTGATGAACAAAAAAATTGGCCATTATTCTGTAGAAGGGTTTTTTCAATAATAGGTATTCAATAATTATGAGCCTTGACATTATTCAGTGACTTCCTTGTTTTGAATGAGAATATTCTGTACTCTGAATTTTTATTAGTCTTTTTTTACTTCATTTCATGATCCTTGAGAGTTAGTGCCTATTAGAGTATGAATAATATTACAGCTTTTGCATAGCAGTTTAAATTTTACATTAATTCAATCATCTTTAAGAGTTCAAATGAAAGACAAATAAAGAAAACTTATTTTTGTTGTAAAAACATTAGGCCAATAAAAATTAGGTCACACCCTCAGAAGGAGAAATAAGAATTAAGGTCTTTATGGCAACTCCAGTTATATATCAGTCTATTTACTATCCAATCCATCTCCTCCCATCAGATTTGTCCATTGAACAATGGAATATTAATTATCTTAAGTCTTTCATCCAGTCTTATGGAAAAGAAACAAATTAACTTTTTTAATTTAGAAATTTATTATCAAGTTAGAAAGGCAAAAAGCATATAATAGTACAGTTAAAATTTCAAAAGTTATATACATAAATTATGTGGTTATAATATTTTACAAAAATAAAGAATTCAACTCATAATTTTTTTGATTCACATTTTTTCAGCAAAAACAAAATGTCCCATTAAAAGAGAAGTGTCTCTTTTATAATTATTCAGCTATGTAGAAACTTTCTCAGACCATTTTATTCTCCTACTTAATAGTTAGGCCTTGGTTAAGATGAAGGAATAGATACTCATTTTTTTATGATTGTTTACTTTAGCCCTTTTCCTTCTGTTTTTTGTGGAACAGACTTTGATTACCTCTCTGTAACAACATCTAACTATACATCCACTCATCTTACTGTTTTTCTGCTGACTGGAGTCCCAGGATTAGAAGACTTCCAAATCTGGATCTCTATCCCCTTCAGCTTCATGTACCTTTTGGCTGTGATAGGCAATGGCCTGGTTATGGCAGTAGTGGCCTGGGACAAGAACCTCCATGAACCTATGTATCTCTTCCTTGCCATGCTAGCTCTCAATGATGTCCTCCTTTGTACTGTCACAGTGCCCAAAATGCTTCTTATCTTCTGGCAGGGTCCTTCCCCCTCAACATTTCCTGCATGTCTCACACAGATGTTTTTTGTTCATGCTTTGTTCCTTTCTGAATCTGCTGTTCTACTAGCCATGGCTTTTGATCGCTATATGGCTATCTGTGCACCACTCCATTATGCAACCCTACTGACAGGCTCTTTCATTACCAAAGTGGCCCTGATTCTGGTGGCTCGGAGTGTGGTTGTAGTTACTCCTGGGGTCCTCCTCATTCTCCGCCTGCACTTCTGTCAGGGCAATATCATCCGCCATACCTACTGTGAGAACATGGGTATTGCTAAGTTGGCCTGCAATAGTATTGCCCTTAATAGCATTTATGGGCTCACTGCTGCTGTCCTCACTACAGGGCTGGACTTTGTTTTCATCTCTCTGTCCTACTGGGCAATCCTGAGAACAGTTTTCCAACTACCTTCTAGGGAGGCCCAGACAAAGGCCTTTGGAACCTGTGGAGCTCATATATGTGTGATCTTGATATTTTATATTCTGGCTTTTTTTTCTTTCTTTACCCATCGTTTTGGAAACAATGTGCCCAGGCATGTCCTTATCCTCCTGGCAAACCTCTACTTACTGGTGCCACCTACCATGAACCCCCTTGTTTATGGGGTAAAGACAAAAGAGATAAGGATGCGAGTACTAGGGCTCTTTAACCAAACAAAATGACCCAAGCATTCTGAGGCAACAAGAAACAAGGGAGTCCAGGACTTGGGGGCCAGGATTAAATGTCAAGTCTGCATCAATCTGGACAGATCTATCTCTAGAACACCTAACCTATGGATAGGGCTTGAAATATTGATATTCCCAAGTGCTATCCTCTTAACACTGGTAAACAAGAAACTAAAGCAACTGCTCATATTCCATCTGGGAATGTCTTCGCACACTAAGGTAATAATCAGTGGGATGTCACTGTAACAGCATAGGAAATTTATCCCCTTTGTAACACACAATGGTTCTTCTGTGTCAATCTGCTATAGATGGGAGAAAATGTAGATTTCATAAATTCAGAGTTTATTTCTGATTCCAGCCTTATCATTATATCTAGGGGACCTGGAATATATAATTGATTTAATAAATATTTGTTGAATAGATAAATGCCTTAACTAATCAAAAAATAAATGCTAATGATTTCATATAACAAACTCCTTGTTATGTCCTTATGTATTATGTAGGACCAATAGTTAAAGTACTTCTTTCTTCTCAAAACCTTTCCCTTACCCTCCAAGAAATATTTCATATATATACACACACAAACACACACACACACACACACACACACACACACACATATATATATAATGTCTCCTTTCAAACCTTAGTATAATAAAATTTCTTTTGATTACACACAATAGAATTACACTTTGGTTAAATTAAGTAAACAAAAAAGCAGCATCTGAGTTATGTCATGACATTCAAGAATAATCTGAATATCTATGACTCAGGAATGACAAAATCTAGACTTTTGAAGGACATCAACAGCAAAAGAATATGTATTTCTCTAATGGATGTGGTGACATTATTCTGTCCCAGCAGCATTTAGTGACAATATTCTGTCCCAGCTGCAATGATTATAGAACAAGGAGTATAATTGCTTGGATCAGATTGCTAAACCTGAATCAATCTGTTATGTTCTTTAATATGTGATTTAATGAAAATGAAATTGTGTCAGAACAATGCTCAAGAAAAGAAAATCATAGCAAATAGTCAGGATTATGTTCACTGAATTAATTTGACTTTTAAATATGCACATGCAATTTTTCTAGTTTAGCTGTTTCCACACCCAACATTCTTGCTACTTGAATTCTCTAGCACTTGGAACATACTTTATTATCTATAATCCTATCTGCCATAATTCATAAAATGTAATTTCTTTCTCCATTAAAAATTATTCACCTCTTTATAATAAAAGAGCTAAAATATTTCCCAGGCATAAGGCAATAAAAAGTGCATCATAAATATAATGTAAACATATATAATCATGGTCTAGTGGTTCAATTAATTGCATTGAATGTTTTGAAAATACTTAGATAATTCTCTTTATAAATGCATATGGTTGCTTCTAGCTTCTATGTTTTAATTAGGTTGTATTCATGTGGCATTTTTTATAAAATTATGTTTCAATTGTTTGAGTTGTTAGATTGAATGACTGAAGTATTAACTGGGATACTAAAGTATTTTGCAGCAATGCTTTGTTTTAAAGAAAATTTCAAACACTTAGATGGTGTAGGGGATAGTGATTTATTATTTTTTTCTTGCCATTGTGTTTTGCCACAAAGGGTCTTCTGGAGCATAACCATGATCACTACATAATCCAATAATATTTAACATTATGAAAATATAGCATTGCCTTTTTACTTAATGATAAAGGATTGGAATATGAAAATGAATTATACAAGGTCCAATGCAAATAATGGCCCCTTTTAATGAGCTGGTACTCTATACCAAATCTTTTATTACAAAATCATAAGCATGTAATTCTGTAACATAACAATATCACATGCAAGCACACTATATGACATTTTAGGTGAAATGTTCAAATTGCTGTCCATCTCGTGCAAGACATCCATGTACAGTGTCTGGCATTACTTTTGCCAGACCCTGTGTTTTGAATATCTTGCAGATTCTGCAGAACGGTGGAGAATGCTTTCAGAAGTCAAATCAGTATGTGTGAATTTATCAAGCAAGGTAATGTGAGTAAGAATGTCTTCTAATTTATAAATCCATATATCAATGAGGCAGATGCCTCAATCATATTGTAATTGTAGGCAGGAACAAAAGGACTTCTTGTTTTAGGAGCACTACCTGCTTGCTGGAAGACTGAACTTTAGCCTTCAAAAATAAGATGATGCTTTTGTTCTCAATTCATAATACAAACTTACCATCCAATTATTCACTCATTTATTTGTTCATTCATTCATATATTTAATCACTCATCTCTTCACCAACTATATTTTACTGGAAATGATTACCTAAATTTTTAGAACATATGTTTTTTAAATGTTTTTGGAAAATGTATTTTTATGTATATAGTCTAATTAATAATAAATTTTAGGTAATTATTTGTAAATACAAAAGTTGGGTTATCTACGTAGATATTTATTTAAAAGTTTTACTGGTATGTAAAATGCAAAATCTAGTATGGAAGTTTCAATATATTTCTGTTTATAAAAAGTTGATAAAACTTTTAAATTTTTTGGAGCACAAGCACTAAGAAAGTTGTGTTCAGCATTCATAGGTTGAAAATATGTGCAGTTTTTAATTGCAGGTCTTATTTTAAAGATGTTTATAAATAACTAAATGGTACTTATGCTAATGTTCACATTCTTCTTAAAATGTTTCTTTTTATCAGTTTTGTTTTACTTGTTTGTTACACTAAATATTATCTAATGTTAATGTTCATTCGTATCTTGCTTTATTTTTAATTGGTATCTCTTTTATCAAGGTGAATGTGCTAAAGCAGACGGGTAATTAGAATCAAGAAATGGGATAAAGAGGGGTGAGAATAGACATAATTGAATTAAAACCAAAGAGCAAAAATAGAGTTATGGAAATTTTAGATATATACCATATGTCTGAAATTTGAAATGCTAATTTTTAGTTAGCACAGTGTCTTTTATTGTGGGCTTGAATTGTGGGCTCATGAAAGGTTAAATATTGTGTTCCAAGTTTTTAAAAAACATCCAACTAATTGTTCTTTATTTAATTATTCATTTCTTTGTTCTTGATTCATTTTTATCATTTATACATTCAATAATAATTAAGTGCCTCTTTTGCAAAAAGCATAATGTTGAGTGTTACAGGTAATAAACTGCTCAACGCATAGTTCCTACAGTATCTAGAATAAGATATATAAAAACATTACTAATTATTAAGAATGATACAAATATTGGAAGCTATAAAGTCTTTTTCCCATTCATTTTTTGTTTGTTTTTGAACAAGTGAAGACATGAACAAAGAACATTCAACTAAATTTGTGAGTTTTTTGTACAACTCTATGTACAGCCATGTGCTAGATAGTTTCAGAGTTGTAAGAAAAGATAGTGCTCCATATTAGAAAGCAGTCTAGATAAAACTTGAGACCTGTATTTTTCATTTTCTGATGCCATAACTTATAAGTAGCTACATATCAGTGAGTTACATTTTTAACATTTAAATAAATAATGTACTCTAAATAATTGTTATGGTACATTTAAATTAGATTATAATCACTGGCTTCATAGTATCTGAGGGCTTTCAAAAATTAATCTCAGCTGTCTATAAGATTAAAATTATTTCTAAAAATTAAGTACAAAAACTATGAAGGTTGCACTTTTTTATTCCTGAGAAAACGGAATCTTCTCAGAAGGGGTAAAATGTGTATAAACTTTTCTAAAATTCTAAAACAAATTCTGATTTCTTTTATTCTTCTTGCATTCTGGGTCACTTAACCTGTCTTTTCACATCTTATTTTGCCAAGCACCACAGTAGAAGACAGTCCACCAACATAAAAGGCATTAGAAAACTGCATGGCTTTGTCACTGATTATCAGACTTTAATTAATTAATTAATTAATTTTATTTTTATTAAATTTATTGGTGTGACATTGGTTAATAAAATTATATAGGTTTCAAGTGCACAACTTATAATACATCATCTATCTAGTGCATTGTGTGTTCACCACCCAAAGTTAATTCTCCCTCCATCACCATATATTTGACCCCCTTTTTTTCTCTTCTATGAACCCACTTCCCCTGTTACCTTCTGGTAACCACTAAACTATTGTCTATGTCTATGAGTTTTTGTGTGTTTGTCTTGTTCATTTGTTGATTTCAGTTTTATATCTCACATTTGAGTGAAATCATATGGTGCATAACATTTTCTGTCTGACTTATTTTGTTCAGAGTCATAATCTCAAGATTCATCTATGTTGTTACAAATGACAGTATTTGATCTTTTCTTATGGCCAAGTTATATTCCAGTGTATATGTGTATCATATCTTCTTTATCCAATCATCTATTAAAAACACTTTGGTTGCTTCCATGTCGTGGCCATTGTGAATGAACATAAGGGTACATATATGTTTATGAATAATTTTTTCAGATTTTCTGGGTAGGTACTCACCAAAGGAACTGCTGGGTCTTATGATAACTCAATTCTTAACATTTTTAACCTTTATAGTAACCCTTAGGACATTAGTACTCCAAAGGTTTTTGTAAAAGTAAAATTGCAAATGTATTTAAGACTGCTTTGAGCAGCATAAAACATTTCTCAAATATGATCAATTTCTAAGGTTTGTTCAGAATATAGGACTAATACATCTACACTTTCACCCTTCCCTTTATCAGACTTCCTCTGACAGACTGAATCTAAGCAGAGAAACCCATGTACAAATTCATATTCAAGGAAAGTTGTAGTCTAATCCCAACCCATAACATAGTAGACATGCTGGTGTTAATAAGAAAGAAGTACATAAGGATTTTTGAGGGCCACAATTACAAATGCTTCTTTTGTCTCAAGAAATCTTACACAAGCCTGTTTTTCAGAGCCTGTTTGCTTTGATTAGAGTCCTTAAACCTTCCATTTGACTATTGTCCACCCAGCCCATGACACAGATGAAAGTGACTGCACATTGCCTTACATCACCAGGGATGCTGTGGGAATGAAGATAGCTTTTGGAAATGAGCTGTTGCAGATACGTTTTACAATGTCTAAAGTTCCCATGGACATGGAATAGAGATGACCTCCCTGTGATGTAAAAGAAAGAAACTACTGGAAACCAAATATTGAGATCAGAACTCAGGTTCTGTCTTTAGCATTAACATATTAATGACAGGAGAATCCAGGATGGGTGTGAGGAAGCAGGGGTAAGTGAGTCTTCTTGAATTACTTTTAGAGTCTGTCACTCAGTAGGATTCCTTGGGTTTCAGAATTTTTGGTTTTTAAAATTATTGTATGTATATATTGCAAAAGTAAAGATAGTATGTAGTCCTTCTGTTCTATTTTTTCTTATGATGTAACATTTACTGTCCTTTCTGAATTTTGTTTTCTACATACATTAACTAAAATATCTTTCTTCTTCTTATTTTTTGCTAAAAATTAAGTGACTACTTTTGTTACACACAATATAACCTAGCTAATCTAGTCTTAACAAAAGTGTTAAATAGTTTATTGAATTTATTGGGGTGACATTGGTTAGTAAAATTATATGGGTTCCAAGTATACATTTCTATAATACATTATATGTATATTACATTGTGTGCTCACCATCCAGAGTCATTTATCTTTTTATCATCATATATTTGCCCCCCTTCCTCCTCTACTATCATCCTTCCCTGTTGTTTTAAATATTGCCTTTTTATTTTTAATATAGTAATTCTCTCAATCCACCTGCCATAATCTTTAAAACATATAGTGGACTGATCTGGGTTCAGTCATGTATATTGTCTAGATGGTCTCAACAACAATTTATTCTCTCAAGGCTTTGTCCTTGGGTTAGCAACTTGTTGGAAATGGTAAACAGAACATAACATTTCAAGGCAGGTAGGAGGTGAAAGCAGGGAGTATGCTGCCCTAGCTTAGAGTTAACTGGGAATCATGTCCTCTTTGTGACCTCTTCCAACAATATGAACTTAATATTCACAGTGGAATAATGATGATTTTTATCTACTTTAAGCTGTATCTTTCAGATTTTTTCTATACATATTTAATTTTTAAAAAAAAATTATGTGTGGCTTATCTATCAAAAAACTCTTCTGGAGAAGGCAACAAAATGGCAGCATGAGAGGGACCTCTGGAAAACTGCTCTGGGAATTAAAACTAATAAAACAACTATACCTCAACCAAGGATCCTCTACACAATGCACAAGCACAGCTAAGACACCCACTCATCATATTAAGGTACCTGCAGATGGGCAGAGGGTTAAACAAAGAAGAAATAAGAGGGGAAGTGTGAAGACATGGCCACAACTGAGTCCCTGCTTGGAATTCTACCACTGGAGAGAGAAGGGAAAGAAGGCAGAGGGAGAGTGCTCCAAACTTCACTCAATTTGTGGGACAGGAGAAAGGAGGCCCAGAGACAGGGACATGAGATATCACAACCCCCTCACTTTGGCTCCAGGAGGTGCAGACTGGTCCTCAGAACAGTGGCTGGACTTCAATCTGGTTCCCAGAGGAGGAGAGAGACTGGGTGGTGAGTAGCTGCAGTGCAAATGCTCCAGTTGGGAACAAGGAGAAAAGGGGTTGCACACATGTTTCTTGGGCCACAACCAGCACAGTCTGAGAGACCAGCATACAGGACAGCTGACCTCAAGGCTCAGGGAAGAATCTGTGAGCAGGGTAAACCAAGAACAGAAAAGCACAATCACACCCAAACTCCCTGCGTGACCTGTGGAGTCACAGGAGAAAAACAAAGCCACACTGCCTAGCCCCAACCCCCACAGCCCTCTACCCACTCAGTATCAGAAGTGAACACCAAAGAAATGGCAGCAGCAAGGGTCCAGAGAGGCTGCTGCCTACCCCCAACCCCCACAGCCCTCTACCCACTCAGTATCGAAGTGAACACCAAAGAAATGGCAGCAGCAAGGGTCCAGAGAAACCAGAGAAAGGGAGCTCAAAATAAAGAGATGGGGACAGATGACCCATCAGAAACAGAGCTCAAAGCAACAATTATAACAATGCTTAAGAAACTGAATGATAATTTCAGCAGAGAGATAACAAGATTTATAAACTATCATAAAGGACCAGAGAGATTATGGCCACATTAACTGGAATGAAGAATTAAATAAAAGTCACCAAACTAAATAAAATGGAAGTGCAAAGCAGTGATTTGTAGGAAAAGCCAGAAGAAAACACCCAGTCAGAACAGATAGAAAATAATACCCCCCAAAATGAGGATGGATTGAGATTCCTCTGGGACTATATTAAATGTAAAATATGAGAATAATCGGTGTATCAGAAGGAACAGAGGAAAAGGAAGGGATCGAGAAATTATTTGAAGAAACAATCACTGAATTTTTCCCTAACCTGGTGAAGAAAATAGACATACAAGTCCAAGATGCACAGAGAGTCCCAAACAAGATGATCCCAAACAGTAACATACTGAGACATATTATAATTAAAATTGCAAAAGTTAAAGAAAAAGACAAAATTCTAAAACCAGCAAGAGAAATGCAAGTAGTAATTTGTAAAATAATACCCACTGAACTCTCAGCTAATTTCTCATCAGAAACTTTAAAGGCCAGAAGAGATTGGCAGAAAATATTCAATGCGATGAAAACCAAGGATCTACAACCAAAAATAATGTATCCAGCAAGGCTAGCATTCAAAATTGAAGGACAGGTAAAGAGTTTCTCAGATAAGAAAAAGCTAAAGAAATACATCACCACCAAAACAGTACTACAAAGAGTGTTAGAGGGACTTACTTTAAGGTGGGAGGAGGGATGGGAGAGTGTGTAAAATAAGGGAAAGGGAAAGAGAAATTTAGTTTGATTGTTAACATAAAATCAAAAGCAACAATGAAACAAATCCCATGGACACAGTCAATAATTTAGTAGTTATCTGAGGGTAAGTGGGGAGGTAGGTGGGGGAGAAGGGACAGGGACACAAATATATGGTGATGGAAAGAGAACTGACTGTGGGTGATGAACATATAATACAACACATAGAAGATGTAATGTAGAATTGTACACCTGGGACCTATGTGATTTTTACTAATCAATGTCACCCCAATAAATTAAAAAAAATTAAATTAAATTAAAAAAAAAAACAAAACAAAACCTCTTCTGGATTACTTTTAAACTGGCCTGACTACTATATTCTTGTTCTATGCATCTAGACACATTTCCAACATAGCTTACTGAAAAGGGGAAAATGAGAGGAAGAACAGAATTATGAAGATTGGAGTTCAAGAATTACATTTTACAAGTATTCAATTGAAATTTATATTAGAAATCCAGATGTAGATGTCAATTTCTATTTCAGCATACAGGGCAGGGTTGATGACATAAACTTGGAAATTATCAGCACACAAATTCTATTTTTAGCCATAGGAATAACTATAGTCATAGAAGCGAAGACTATTGATGTATAGAAGATGAAAATAGGACAGATAAAAGAGGTCCTGAAGAGAAGGAGAAACTGGAAAATTATGTTAAGGAAGTAGATAATATGAAGTATCTTCACTGATTTCTTTAC
Organism: Lyroderma lyra; assembly: GCA_004026885.1. NCBI lineage: Eukaryota > Metazoa > Chordata > Mammalia > Chiroptera > Megadermatidae > Lyroderma > Lyroderma lyra. The sequence continues at coordinate 8,731 of PVJL010014249.1, read as the reverse complement.
ATTTTATTCTCTACATCCAGTCCAATACCAGACTTTGCTGTTTCTATCTTTAATTGTTCTCAAATCTTTTAATTCACTTTATATTGACAACCATCATATGAATTCAAACAGCTATTTTTTTTTCTCCTAGCATATTCCAGTATCAATTACCTGTTTGATCCTGCTCCAAACCTAGTAATCTCTGATACCTTTTTGTTTTTCATGATCATTAGATAAATTTAACTGCTCTAATATATGCTTAATACATTCATGTTTCTTTATTCATATTTTAACTACCTTAGAAAACCTGAGATCATCTTAAACCTGGTCTTCAAATATAACCTTAGCATCACCTTTGTTTCCAATTTTGACACTTTACATCACTTCTCTATAAAGAAGTCAAGCTATAAACTGCTGAAAAAATGGTGTCCTAATGCACTTTGATTAAATTTAAGCTTTTATTCATTGATGTATAAGATTATAAATGGCCTGGCCTGTGCCTCTCTTTAATCTTCTCAAGTACCACTTTCCCTTTGCTTACCTTGCTCTGATTATGCTACTTCTTTCCTCCTCCTTAATATTTAGCAAAAATTGTCTCCCAGTATAAAAGATACTCTTTGATCATGTTCCAATACCTTTTTCTTGCAGTACATTTTCTCAGTTTTTTGAATGGCTGGTTTATTCTTATTATTCAGGTCTCAATTCAAATATTATCTCTTCACAGAGGTCTTACATGATTTTCTTTTTCTAAGTTCTTCCTAACCCTAATTAGTCTCTAGTACATCAACCTCCTAGCTTCCATCAAAGAACTTTTGTATTTACTGAATATTATTTTTATTTGCTTATTGTTGATTTCTACCACTATAACAATATTCCCAACATTATGAAACTTATCTGCTTTGTGACACACCCTAGAATATTACTGTGGGGATGTTCGATGCAAGGAATGAGACTCAAATCTCTATGAGTAGAGAGAAAACCGAGAGGAGCACTCAAAGGAGAAAACTCCCTGAGGTTTCTCTAGGTCTCAGTTTTTACTATCCGACAACAATAGAAATATAGAAGAGCAAGAGTGAGTTCTGTTCTTAATTATTAACAACTTGTTTTGTACCCCTAGAGAAACCTTGCCTTGGGACGTGAGTTCCAGCACTTATGCACTGGGACTGTTTGCAGTCTGGTACCAATCCTAACAACATCTGTAAATCTCAAAGCTTTGGCCTAGGGGGCTCTTGGATTCTTATTCTAACTACATATTACCTATTACCTAGTGCATAAAAGAGAGTCAATTTAATAAACAAAAGAGCTGATTTAATGAATAAGTGTAAAAATGAGAATATTTTTTATGTTCATGATGGTACAATCAGAAATCACAAAGCTTCTTTTCAGAGAAGTAGATGTGCCAAGTTTTGTGGATTTTTTTCTTATTTTTATCATTTCTATTATGTTCTTATCATGCTTTCATAAAAAATTGAATTTCCAATTAAAATAATGCCCATATCTAGGAACTAGAGAATGAATAAGTGAATTATGGAACATAGAATTAATGATATATTTTGTGACTATTAAAATTACAATTATGAAAACTACAGTATTAAAGAAAGGTCTTTGTTGCATTGTATTTTCTCATAGGAAAGGAAGACTTGTGTATATTTAACTAAGTCAAAAATCATTATGTAAATCCGATGTGATTATAAATTTGAAATAATTTAGTATAAAAAACATATCTGTAAACTAAGCATTTTTGATCAAACCATATGTTCCCAATAAAAAGATTATATAGTGAGGCAGAAAACAGTAATGAGATTATCTGATTCTTCCCTTCTTCTTGGATCTTTAATAAAAATAGTAAGAATGTAAGTCTGAGGACTTGGTGCTATCTTCTGCTCAAGAGTCCATGCTGTGGCATGTGTTGGGCTCCAGAACGAACTCATGCACACATGAGTCATTTTATTGGCTCCTGGGAGTCTATGTTTCTAGAACTATTAATATATTTGAAGTTAGTTTAAAAAGAAATAATTTACAATAAAAACAGGCCTGAAGCTGGCAATACAAGACAAGTAAAGTTAAAGATAAAACAAATACCTCAGTATCTCCCCTCATTTCCAAAAATATGGAACAAAAGACCTTGAGTACCACATCAAAGTAAAAGGAACCAGAAAACAGAATGACATTGGAAAATTAAAATGGGTCATCTAGAGTAGTAGGCGATGAGAAATTGATGGAGTGATTATTAGTATATTCTATAAAGAAATCGCTTTATCAAACTGACAAGGTGCCATAAAATCTTTTTCATTACATCTTTCTCCTCATTTTCATGGTCTGAATTAACTGTGCTATTTCTTGAACCACTAGAATTAACTTCACATTAAGATTTTTTTTCCTAGTAGATTTATAGTCTTTTATTTGATCTTGTCTCTTGGAAAGACATGTAATCCAGTTGATGTTTTATAAAGATAATTAATGACAATAAAAAGAGGAGAAATAAAAGTAACAGGCTCTTGAGAGAAGGATCTAAGATGGTATGGTAGATAAATGCTGTGCTTGCGTCATTCAGTGAACACATCAAAATTACAACTAAATTATGGAAATTCAACCTGGAGCTCTATCTGAAACCTAGCTGAATGGAAGTTATATAAATAAGCAAATAAAGAAGAAGCAATGTTGACATGGTAGGAGGAATGGGGACACAAAATGGGCTGAAACCTAGCTGAATGGAAGTTATATAAATAAGCAAATAAAGAAGAAGCAATGTTGACATGGTAGGAGGAATGGGGACACAAAATGGGCTGACCCCACACCCAAGTGTGGCTGTTGAGAACTGGAAGACACATCTTGGACGAAGAGCTTCCTCACAGATGAGCAAAGGACCCCAGCCTCACAAAAGCCACTTCAGCCCATAGTACTGGTGCTAGAAAGAGGAACCCCCACAACATCTGGTTATGAAAAACAGTGGGGATTCTGGCAGGCTGTGTGGGACAGAAGGCTGTGAGACACCCAGATGTCCTCTTAAAGGGCCTGTGCAGGCACTCACTCTGAACTCCAGCAGAGAGACAGTGACTCAGATGATGTCAGAGACATACAGAAAGAGACTGAGTAGTGTGACTTTGGGGCAAGGACTAAAGGGACAGTCAACATTTTTCCTATGTGAGCTCCTCCTCTCATGTAGCCAGCAGGTGGGTGCCATTGTTCCTGTGTTGAGACCCTCCACCACACCCATGGCCAAATCTTAATCTGAACAGGTCTGGTTAACTCCACTTGCTCCACCCTGCTAACTCACTGAGACCCTGACACACTCAACTCTGTACTTCAGCAGGCTTTATCAGTGGCTAAACATTACAGGAGCAGAGAGACAAATCAATCAACAATTAATCTGCAGTATTTAGAATGATCAGTGAACAAATAAAAAGGAATGATGAAAAATCACATACACTTAAACTTTACTGTTATTGGGCATACTTTTCTGCATCTGAGACATTTATTGAGAAATTATGAAATTCTGTAAAAAAACACTAAGATCTTGCCTCTTTATAAATATCATGCTAGTAGAAATAGTACAACAACATTCAGAAATACATATAATTACACATACACCAATGTACACAGCACACAAACACGCATAAAATAGAAGGTACTAGATAAAACACACACTAGTTACACCAGGAAACTAAAACTAAGAATTTACACACAAGAAAATGCACACATGTACATACATAAATGCACACGTTAACAGAAACACTGATACAGATAGACTAACAAAAGCACACACAAATACATGTGTAGGAAGGAAGATCTATGAGAAGATGTATACTGGGATGTACACAGGCTAATTCAAATATATGTACTCAGTTTCTTTCTGCACCTACTCCCTAGATTAGACCCTGTGACCTGTGGTCCTTAGGGTTTCTTGCATCCCAGCCCCACCTTTCACCCTGAAAAGAAACTTTGTTTTCTGGGCTGGTACTGTCTCCCTTACTGTGTATGCTACAGTAACACATCTTGTCTTTGGTGGTCACAAAACTGAGCTGCAGGGATAACTGATTCTGAGACATTTCTCTGGAGTCAGGATTGTGCTTGGTAAGGAAAGTTTATAGTGTGTATTATCCCTGGCTCTTCTATACCCTGTTTCCTGCAGGGTCTTTCCTGGGGACATTTTCAGCACTGAGCTTGACTCAAGAAGCTCAACTTAACTGGACACCTGGGGACAATTGATCACTGTGAGTGAGGGTACCCTCACTTTTCAGCTTTTTACACCAATTACCAGAGACACTCACAGAACTGAGTTTCTATCGGAGAGAATGAAATCTCCGAAGATGTGTCCATGCTAAGTTTCTTCTTCAGGCCAAAATTCAGCCCACAGAGATGGATGACACAGGTTTTCATATTGTGGGTGGGGTTTTCCTTGAAGTCTGGATTTCATTTACATCGAAAAGATTCTTGTTCTGTGAGCTGTTGGGGACACAGAACAGAAACTCAAAGCACACACATGCAAAGAAATTAACAACTGCTCACACATGAACACAAAAAAACTGTCTCATATTTGAAAGTACATACACTGTAACACACATAACTTCTGGTACCACAGGAAGGGTAACCTCTTCCATGGTGCCTAAGGTACAGTTGAGTTGCTGACTTTTGCTGGGGTCCTGCCTCGGCGTTCCAGTGAACAGCACTTGAACTGGGGGGCGAGGTTTAAGGAAACAGAAAGAGACAAAGAGGGTCTGGGAGGACTGGAAGCATTCTTAGCAACCAACCTCCCCAATATATATCCCTACAGCACAGTGCAGTACAGCAGAAACAAACATGTATTATTTTCACTCAAGGACAAATCATAAACCATCCCTGACTCTCTGTCAGTTAACTTGAAGGTCAGAGTAAATGAGAGGGAGTCAGTTTCCCAAGGCAATTCTTCCAATTACCCAGATAGTCTTCTTTCTTTACAGTCTCCCAAGGAACTGGCCTTATCAGCCACATTCTTCAGTGAGCAGTAAACACCCTCTAGGCGCAGAAAAGAACACAAGAAGCAAAACAAGTCATGCTTCCCTAAAGCCAGCCTGCAGGGCTCCAAACATCTCCCCCTTTTTTATTTAATAAAACACACCAGTGACGCCAGGTGAGAGCGAAAGACAGTGCCTGTCTTAGGCATTTCCCTTCTAAGTAATAACCTTACCCGTCATTGGCATTTCATCATCTCACGATGAAACCCTGTCTTAGGTTGGTTATTCCCAGGGAAATCGTGCCCGTCTTTGACTATCCTGCCTTCACTAAGTCTGGGGGGAGTGGAGCGAAATAAAACAGGCGGCCAAGCTTAAGGCATCTCCCTAAGCTTAATCTCATGGATGTTGGCTTGAATATCCATCATCCTTTTAATGAAACATTTAATGAGGACAGGGAGTAGGCCAGAACTACACAGACAGAAAGGCCCAATGTAAGAAATGCCATAACAGAATAGATAACATTTGGCATAGAGGGCAAAGAATTTCTCATTATTTTAACAAACGTAGAGGCAACTTGAGCTGCATCAAATTTTAAGGGTTCGGCTTTTTTTATATTTTTAATTTCATCATGAAGCCTAAGTATTTCCAGAGATTCATTCGTATTATGCCATATTCCCTGAAGATGTAAACAAACTCTATTCCGTTCATGCTGACTACAATTATTATATATCTTAGGGGTAACACATATCCAATGATATTCAGCATGACATACCAAATGAGATCTGACCTTTATACTTTGGATTTCATTTCCCAAACATTGAACCATATCATATAAAGCATTCACTTTTTGTTCTAACTTTTTCTCTATGTTTTCTTGAGTTCCCAAAGCTAAAGTAACATTCTTAGAAAGATCATTAACATAATTGCGCATTTTGAATAGTTTGTGAAAGAGCTACAGCAGCAGTGGCAGCAGTTGCAATGATAGTCACTAAAGCCATTATTACAGCAACCAAAAGTCCTACAAATCTTTTTGGTCTACTTAAAGCATACTCAATTTCTTTAAAAATTCGCAAACTTCTTTCAGTATACCAAGGTCCAGAAACATTAACAGGAAGCATGATAAAAGATGGTTGATTAAGAATCACAATACAGGAGAGAAGACAAGATGGCGACTGGAGAGGAGGTACCTAAAGCCTCTCCCAGAAAACACAATTGAACGGCCATCCAGGAGTCAAGAAAGAGGACCCTGAGTGACAAACTGGCTGTTGAGAAATCCACAAATCGCAAGTAAACACCTGAAGGCTGGCGAGAAGGGGGCGAGTCGGGGAGAGGGAAGGGAGCAGAGACGGAACACGCGGGATCCGGACGCGATCCCTGCTGACTATTCGGAGTTGCGCAGTATGGGGGACGGGAGAGAGACTGGGGAGCTGGGGACAGAAGGAGTTTGAGAGCCAGCCTCTGGAACTTTTGAGTGGTAGAAGGGCTGAGCTAGGACTCTGAACTGCAAAGATAACACCCCAGCTCTAAGCCCCCTGGACCTACACAGAGCTGCAGTTCTTGTTCCCAGCCTGCTGCAAAGGCGACCCTGATGTCTCAGGTCAGGCCCACAGCTTTGGACTTATGGAGCGGGCACTTCCTCGTGCACCCCAGAGTTCCCAAAGCAGTGTGAGCCTTTAGACAGCCAGGTAACTGAATCAGGGCTGGGAAGAAAGACTGATTTTCCCCAGCAAAGGGCCAAAAGCCTTTTGTTGGCCTCTCCCCAGGACATATGCGCATAGCCTCCAAACGCAGTAGGAGATCAGAAACAAGAAACAAACAGCACCCTCTCCCCCAAAACTTGACCCCCAGCGCCACCTAGTGTCTGCCCTACAGCAAGATACCACAAAAGCAATAATCTGGGCAGTGAATATAAAGCCCTCATGTCAAAGAGGAAGATCCCAGCGGACAGGATGAATTCCTTAAAAACTAAAACTCCTCAGAAAGAACATGAAATTAACCCAGAAGACAGCTTGTTACATCTGGAAGGGTCAAATTTAAGTGACGGAGAATTTAAAGCTGCCATTCTAAAGGCTGTGAGAGAAATGAAAACCTATTGGCAGAACACCATAGCTGAGATAAATAACATAAAAAAGGATATAAACCACTTAAAAAAGGAACTCTGTGAACAAAAAGAACAATTTAACAAAGAAATTCAAAACATAAGAAAGATTGAGACGGAAATACGAGAAATAAATAATACCGTAAAAGAAGTGAGAAATGAAATATCTGCCATAGGAAACAGGACCAACCACATGGAGGAAAGAATTAGTGATATTGAAGACCAGAACATGGAAACAGCTCAGAAAGAGGAAGAGAGGAAATATAGAACCAAAAGGATTGAAAGAACTCTGCAAGAAATATCCGACTCCATGAGACAAAACAACATCAAGATAATAGGAATAGAAGAAGGGGCAGAACAATCAAGAGAGAGCATACTCAAACAAATCATAGATGAGAACTTTCCAAACCTATGGAAAGATCTGGAACCCCAAGTTCAAGAAGGAAACAGGTCCCCCAGATACCTGGACCCCAACAGATCTTCTCTAAGACACATGGTACTAAAGATGTCCAAAACTAAAGACAAAGAGAAAATTCTCAAGGCAGCCAGGGAAAAAAGAACTATAACTTTTAGAAGAAAACCCATCAGGCTGACATCAGATTTCTCAGCAGAAATTCTATAAGCCAGGAGAGAGTGGAACCCAATATTCAAAAATTTAAAAGAGAGAAACTTCCAGCCAAGAATAAATTATCCAGCAAAATTATCTTTCAGATATGAAGGTGGAATAAAGACATTCTCAGACAAACAGAAGCTGAGGGAATTTGCCAGCACGAGGCCAGCACTCCAAGAAATACAGAAGGAAGCTCTTCAGCCTGAAACAAAACATCAGGAAAAATGGAACAAAGTTGGGGCAACAAGAAAGAAACAAAAACAAACAAACAAAAAAAAAAAAAGAAAGAAAGAAATAAGTAATGGCCACAGGAAATCCTCACATATCGATCATCACTCTAAATGTAAATGGACTGAACTCACCAATAAAAAGACACAGAGTAGCAGACTGGATTAAAAAACAGCATGCATCCGTATGCTGTCTCCAAGAAACACACCTCAGCTGTAAGGACAAACACAGACTCAGAGTGAAAGGATGGGATACAATACTCCAAGCAAATGGTAACCAGAGAAAAGCAGGAATGGCCATCCTGATATCTGATGAAATAAACTTCAAATTAAAAAAGATAGTAAAAGACAAACATGGTCATTACATAATGATAAAAGGCACAATGCAACAACAAGAAGACTTGACACTAATCAACATATATGCTCCCAACCAGGATGCACCAAAATATACAAAGAAACTACCAACAGACTTGAAAGGAGAAACTGATGAATACACAATCATAGTGGGGGACTTAAACACCTGCTAACAGCCATGGACAGATCATCCAAACAGAAACTAAATAAGGAAATATTAGCTCTAAATGACACATTACAGCAATTGGACATCATTGACATTTACAGGATACTTCATTCAGCAAAAAGAGACTACACCTTCTTTTCTAGTGCGCATGTAACATTCTCAAAAATAGACCATATGCTGGGACACAAAAGTAGCCTCAGCAAATTCAAGAAGATCGAAATCATACCAAGTGTATTCTCAGACCACAAAGCTTTGAAATTGGAGATCAACTGTAAAAGGAAAGCAGAAAAAACCACATATACATGAAGATTAAACAACAGCTTATTAAAAAAGGACTGGATAAAAGAACAAATAAAAGATGAG
>PVJL010014248.1:0-28809 GCA_004026885.1 Lyroderma lyra | reverse complement strand
CACCCACATGGCTGCACCCCCACATGGCTGCACCCCACCATGGCGTGCTTTTCGGTGGCATGACCACTTCAGCCCACGGCAGCTACCGTGTCCCCGTCATCAGTGTCCCCCACAGCACGGAGCGTCACGGATGTCACACAAATCCAATCGGCGGCCACGTTGGTTGGAGAACCCCAACGTGTTGGAACGTGCGTGGCTGTTTCCAAGGGCTCGTTGTCCACGGAGGGTCAATGGGGCGTCCGTTAGGTCGGCCAATGCCATAAAGACCTGCATGTCCACGCGCTTCTCGGGGACAAGTGTGGGTCGCCTGGAGGAGGGGGCCTGTGTCTGTCTCTGGGGCTCTGCAAGCAAGTCCATGTGCTCGATCCACACTGACGTAAAGGACAAGTCACACTAGCGATTATGGGGACAACGACCTGCCATCACAGCCACACACCACAGTCCCACACACACTCAGGAGGAGGGGACCCAGAGCAAAGTGTTCGAGGAGCCATCTCTCGTGGGTGCGGAGAGTAAGGGCCACGAGCCTTTCCCACTCTGCTTCGGGGACCTCTCAGGAGGGGGCGTTCACCATACCCGGGTGTGTCCCGGCAGCGCTGGCTGTCCCCTCTCCCCGGGTGTGTCCCGGCAGCGCTGGCTGTCCCCTCTCCCCGGGTGTGTCCCGGCAGCGCTGGCTGTCCCCTCTCCCCGGGTGTGTCCCGGCAGTGCTGGCTGGCCCCTCGCAGCAGAGACGAGCTGGCCTGGGGGCCCCCTCCGGTCTTGGTCCGCACAAGACCTCAGAGCAGGTGGCCACCCCCTGCTTCCGCTCCAGCTCAGGGCACAGGGGACATGAGCCTTCCGAGCTCTTCTTCCCCAGGCTGGCGCTGGGCCCAATGACCCAAGTGGCTGCGGTGTCCCCCGGCAGCTGCTTAGGGGACCAGCCTGCACCTTCAGACAATTAACAGATGAACCTCCGCCGTGTCGCTGGTGCTTTTTCCTGGTCTGCGCGCCTGAGGGCTCTGCCGTCGGCTGGCCGGGCCCCATGGGGGGGTCTACTTGACCCCAAATCACCCATTTAGAGATGAGGTGAATTTCTTAAAATATCGCACAACGAGCCACACCACGACACTGCAATTACATCACGACGTGGGCGCGGCCGTTGAGTGGGGCATCTTTGGGACACGTGTGCAGGAAGGGGGACAGTGAGAGGGCCAGACCACCGACCCTGCAAAGGACGGGGTGCGGGCGCATGCCTGGCAGTGTTGGGGCGCACACGGCGGGGCGTGCGGGGCCCTTCCGTTTCCCTGGTGTGGACCGGTGACGGCCTCATTTGTGTGAACAGATATTGCCGGTGGCTTTTCATTACTGCGACATTTTAGACCGTCGTGCCAGCGAGCTCGCGCGGTTCGTTCTTTAGGACTGTTCGAGGGTGCTGTGGGGGAGGGGACGGCGCCCAGAGAGGCGCTCGGGGGCGGGTGAGGGTCCCTCGGGGCTCCTGGGAGTCACGTTTTCTTCTACCAAAGTCCTGCCAGCACAGGGAGCGGGAGGGGCACGGTGGCGGGTGCATGGGGACAGATCTATTTCCGGGACCTACTTCTCTGCTGGGACGGGTCGCTCCCAGGGTTTGTGTCCCAGGAGAAGCGTTCACAAGAGCACCCACGACGTGACCGCTCCCCGCCAAAGCACTTCCCACAGCTCGGGCAAATCTAGGTGGTGCATTCGTTCATTCGTGCATTCATTCACGGCCATGCGCCCTGGGTGCAGAGACAAAAGCCCCCGTTCGTGGGCGCTCAGGGGCGGGGACAGTTCCGGGTTTGAAGACACTGGGTCCCTCGAGTGGGTGGAGCTGCAGCCAGGACTGTGCTGTCACGAGCTGCCATTTCTCAGGGGCTTGTTGTCATTTCGCTCTCTGACGGCCGGGCGAGGGGAGAAAGGACACGTGGACGGTGCCCACTTCACAGTAAGGAGACCGAGACTTGGAGAAGGCGCAAGGCCTGCCCGGGGCCGCGCGGGGGCCAGGACCCGTCAGCCCGCAAGTCCGCCCTGAGCACGTCCCGTCCTGCGCGTGGCCCTCCGTCTGTCCTGCTAGAGATTAGGGGATACAAACAAGGGGCTGCTCAGCTGGAGTATGGGGACCTGACCCCACAGTGACCTCCCCCGACTCTGACCGCTTCTGCTAGCGCGGGCGTGTGCAGGAGGCCGGACACGTTCGTTTCCAGCCGGAGGGCCCTCTGCGACGGCCACTCGCAAACATCACGACGGGACGAGGAGACCCGGTGCGAAGTCAGAGCCCTGTCACTGCAGCGGAGAGGGGACAGCTCCTTCCCGCAGGGCAGGCTGTGAGGGGCCGTGTGCAGCTCTGCCACCTGAGGCCACACAGCATGTGACCGTCTCTGGGGCACAGAGATCAGTCACCTTCCCCGGCACGCGTCGGACGCAACGTTTCCAAGTCCACGGTCATCTGGGAGGGCGGGATGCCCGCCAAGCGCCCTGCATCTCGCCGTCAGCATTTTCCCGAGTGTCTTTCCCTCCTGAGTGATCTGCATCGTCACCAGGTGAGGCCGCGGATCCTCGGGAGACTCCTTCCGACTGGATTGAAGTGCAAGGTCATCTGAAGCAACCTGACCCTTGGCGGAAGTACAGCCGGCGGCATGGGCTCAGGTGCCCGGCACTGCCACTGCCTCGCTGTGTGCCCTCCGACAAGCGGCTTGCCTTCTCTGGGCCTGGGCCTCGTGGCCGTAGGACGGGCAGTAGCGCCAGCACTTCTCGGGGGATCGGTGCGGAAGGTCAGTGAGCAGCTATTAAACCAGACGCCACCTCTCCCGAGGCCAGTCAGTCCTGCACCCACTGCTGGGAGGGGGCGCCGCCAGCTACGGGTGCCCCAGGCTCGGGTGCCCCCCACGCCGGGCACCTGCAACGTGGGAGTTGTGCTTATAAAGCCCGACGGGGGGCGCTGTCCCCCCGCCACGGGGCGCGGTGTTTACCTTCGTTCCTGCAGGTTCTCGAGTTTTAGTTCTCGGGTAGAATGTTCTCGCGTTCTTCACGTCAGCTTTCTGGGGTCTTCTGTGATTTTTAGGGGTTTGCAAGCCCCGGCGCTGCCTCCTCGCACAGATGCCGAGGCGGCACCTCAGGTCCACACGGACAGCTGGTCGGCAACGACGGCCAGAAACCTGCTGGCCTAGGAGAGTACTCGGTGACCACCGAGAGCAGGCATCCTGTCCGTGGGGACGCAGGAAGTGCGCACGGGGACGGGCTGCGCTGTGCACCCCCCGCGGCCAGGCAGCCCGGGCGCGAAGGCAGCGCCGCAACGAACGGAAAAGACGAGCGTTGGACCAGGTGAGGCCGAGCCGCGGCCACTCGCTGACCCTGGCACAATCCCACTCGGGCAATGCAAGTGGGCCCCGTGCAGATTTGCGCGAACAATTCCGAGTTCAGCCGGGCGGCCAGAGGCAAAGGAAACATTTTCACAAATCGATGTGTTTGGGCTCGTTACCGTAACCCAATCAGACGGCGATGGCCAATCAATCGGCTTGCGGAGAGGCACAACCCGGGCGCCCACGGGCCCCACCGGCCCAGCTGTGTGTTTATTTGGGGAAAATGAAGCGCTCGCGGCATGACGCACAGACGGACGGTCTGGGAGCCGAGCACACGGATGTGTCGGGACACTCTCCGCACGCCGCCTCCATTAGATGTTGCCTAATACAAAGATGACAGGAGATCCCATTGCGGGACACAAAAGCTCGTCTTTCTCTGCCCCGCGAGACGGTTACCGCCCGTCATTTCTTCCGCCCCGTCCCCCACCCGCTCTTTGGGGTAAGGATTTTGTCCTGTCGGAACACACCCTGGAGTAGCTCTCCCGGAAAGGGGCGCCGGTGAGCTCCCCGCGATCTGGCCGGCACGAGCGTTCTTGTTTCGCTCTCCAAGCAGCATGCTGAGCCTGGGGTGGGAGACTCGGGCGTGACTCTTCTCTGAGAACTCGGAAGGAGAGATCCGCGTCCCCTGTCACTTAGTGTCGCTATTAGGAGATCTGCCGTCCATCCAGTCGGCCGCGCTCCGCCCCGGTGACCGTCTCCCTCTCTCACCCTCGCCCTCTCTCCCTTCTGCTCCGAAGCCCTCGCTCCCTGCATTCTCCTGTGCTGTCCCTGGCAGCCACCGAATCTTCCCTCTTTCTGGACATCCAGAAACGGGCCACCGTGGGTCTGGAGCGGGCTGTGGTCGCTTGCTGTGCTCGGCACCTGATGAGTGAGTTCTTTCTCTGAACACAGCGTCTTCCTGTGGCTCGGGGACACTTGGCCATTTCCTTCCGTCTGGCCTGGCTCCTGCACTTTGCAAACAGCCATCCGATGGCACCCGGGGCTGTCCCCAAACCCCGCAGTCCCCCCTCGCATTCCCCATCTCTTTGCCCTATGAGACAAATTCTTTGAGCAGCGCCTGGCCTGGTCGTCCAGCTCACGGGCCGGCTCCTCAGATGTCCCTTTCTCGTAGTGGCACGTCCAGGTTAAATGTCCACGCTCTCTAACCAGTTCTTTCGCAGACGAGGGGAAGCCCGTTCCTGCTCATGCGCGTGATGACCCCGCTGAGCGCTCTAAGGGTGACAACCAGACCTGTTGAAAAGGCTCCTTCTGTGGGTCCCATCGGCGCCAGCCCCTGGGCGTAGGAGTTTCTGCTTCTGAGGTGACACTCCGCCATGGGCGTGGCTTCCCTCCCGCGCTTGGTCACGGGGGCAGTGTGTCTGTGTCCCTGGTCACTAAAGGGTCCGGCCGCCCTGCGTGTGTGTCTGAGCCTCTGACGAGCAGGTCCACGCGTGCAGAAGAGACGGGCGCCCTTGGCTTCGCGTCCCTGGTCACTGTCCTGGGGGACCCCTCTCGGCTTTAATCTGGGGACTCAGGGGTTCTCTGCCACCCGGCATGGCAGGCGAGGAGCCAACGGTCAGGGAGCTGGTTCCCTGCCCACCGCCTGTCCCCGCCCCGCGCCTTGTCCGTGCAGCCCTCTCTGAGAACCTTCTAGAAGGCGGCCTTCTCTCACTTTGTTCCTTTGCATCTTTCTGTGTTTCCCACAGCGCTCTGATCCCCCGAAAAGACTTCCATGTTTTAAAAACTAACTCGGTCACACATTTTTTCCTTAAAACTTTTTTTCCGAAACTCAGTGGCATCTGGCGTGTGTGTCGGGAGGGAGTAGGCTTGGTTTCCCGTTTGACTCAAGCCTCGACGTGGGACTGAGCACAGCCTTGAAGAGCACGCGGTCACCTTCTCGGGGCAGGTGACAGATGGCGCCTGCGCACTGAGAGCCAGGCCCCCCCCCCCCCCGCCCTCGCCCCAGGGGCGCTGTGCGTTGAGATTGAAACTTTGGATCTTCAAACAACAGGAAATGAGCCAAGTACTCACCTTCCTGAGCTCAGGATGGTGACAGCGACTGCCCCGTGCAGATGCCGGCGTGCCTGGAGCTGCCCTCTGCCCCTCGAGGAACCCTCCCCGAGCTCCCGTTTATCTCAATGTGGGGGAGGTGGGTGGTTTGGGTTAGAAAGACTCCCCTCCTGCTGAGATGGAGAGGGTCTCAGCCACAATGTGTGTGGGACATCCAGGACGAGACAAGGAAACCAGCACCGGAGGTGCCATGAGATGTGTCCCTCCACAGGCCCCCAGAATGGGCCCGGAACCCTCAGCAGTGACCACTCAGTGACCTCAATGGCCCCGCCAGGCTGGGGGACTTGGCTGCAGGCCTGCGGTCCAGGGCGGAGGAAACAGGCCTTTGGTGGCAGTGACACTCAGCACAAAGCCAGCCCTACCAAGACATCCTGTCACTCCAGAAAGATGTCCCCGCCCGCTCCTGCCCCCGCTCCCGCCCCCGCCCAGCGCCTACGTGTGGCAGATGGCCTCCGTCCCCGTGGGTTTCATCAGCCTGTCCCCAGCGTGTTATTGGGCAAGTCTCTCTATAACTCGATCAGCAGGGGGGACAATTGGATCAGGGCGTACAGCTCGCCGCCCCCCTCTCACCACGCGAATGTCAGAGGCCCCGAGGCGTGGCGTCCTGCTTGCTTCCAAGGCCTCCTCGGTGCAAGCAGGCGGGAGCCCTGGGCTTTATTGCATTTGTGAGTGTGGACGTGAGGCGGCTGATTGCAGCCGCAGGCGGCTGCCGGGGCCAGTGGCGCATCTGGCCCGTCCACAGGGCTGCAGCCGGCTTGTCTGTACGGAACACTTTGTCCCCGCGTTGCCTTGGGTGGGTCACAAGTGACCGGTGGCGCAGTGTTCTCCTTGGACGTGACTTCAGTTAGGAAGCCCGAGTGCACGTGGCACCCCCGTCCCACTTCTCAGGACTTATTCCCAAGAGTCCCGGGCACAAGTGTGCAAGGACGCACGAGGGGGAGCGTGCACGGCACTGCCGACAGCCCAACGGGGAGAGTCAGGGCACAGCCACGCGGTGGGACACGGAGCGTGCCCCAAGGGGCGAGGCAGTGCTGGGCGTGCTGGTGGTCCACACGCGTCCAAATGACTGGGAAGGCTGCTGGGGAGCAGGGCCCGAGGGCAACACAGCCGTGGGTCCTGAGGAATCGAACACGCGGTGCCGCAGCCCACTCCCGGGCACCAGCCGGAACTAGAACAAGGACATCCGCAGGGGCCTGTGTACAGTCGGTATTCACAACGGCAAGTGTCAGGCAGCGGACAGAGGGACAAAGCACGCATGTCCCTCCCGCAGGGGACTGTCACTCAGCCCTGAAGAGGAAGGACAGCCTGACACCTGCTACCACACGGATGGGCCCCGAGGACACGGCGCTCAGTGAGATGACCCGGTCACAGGGGGACAGGGCCTGTAGGACCCACGTGAGGTCCCCGAGGAGTCAGAGTCACAGAGACAGGAAGCAGCTGGTGGGGGCCGGGGGCGGGGGGGAGTGAGTGTTTATGGGGACAGGGCGTCCGTGTGGGGCGATGAGAACGTCCTGGAGATGACAGAGGTGACGGCCACACAGCAGTGTGACCGCGCCTGGTGCCACTGAGCTGTGCACTTAAAAATGGTTAATTTGGTAAATTTTATGTAATAACATAATAAACTCATAAATAATAAATAATGGACATTTTAAAAATGTTTTTAAATACTAAAAAGAAATTTTGCAAGACTACGCGCTGAGTGAGCTGCTAAGAGCGATTGTTCTGGGATCTTACTTTCTGTGTCACACGTTTGGGGCCAGGCAGCACGGCGAGCCCGGTCCGAGGGCGGGCACTGCGTGGCCCCCAGCCCCGCCCGTGGGGGGGGGTCCTCTCTCACCCTGCGAGACAAGGGAACGAGGCAGAGGGGACAAGGAATGTGCCCCGGCCAATCCACGTCTGTCACTGCCACGGGGCTAAGAACCATGTCCCTGCTGGTGACGATGATCTGAATGTCAAGGGACAGCACGCTCAGAGGCAGACACAGCTGCTCCGCGCCGTCTGTGCCCCGAGCGGACCTCAGGTGGCACTCGGCACCGGGGCTGGCAGGGCGCTGTGCCAGTCGGCTGTCCGTGGGGCCGGCTCTCCAAGGCCACCTGCCCCAAAGCAGGCGTGGGGGCTGGGCTGGGGGCTGCTCCGACCTTGGGGCCCAGGTCACCTGTTTTGGGCTCAGGCTTGAGGAGTAGGGGCAGCTCCCAGGATCCTCGGCTGGGTGGCCCCGGCCTGGTCCTCGGTGCGTGGCAGCGGCTGGCAGCCACTGTCGGCGTCACTTGAAGTGTGGCGGCCCCGAGTTTCAGGCGCGGGGGGTGGTGCGGCCCCTGAGCTCTGAGCAGGGGTCTGGGGGCCGGTCACCCAGGAGCAGCCCGGCCAGGAAGACAAGTCGCTGGCCGCATGCCGCTCCCCTGCTGAGGCCGCTGGGCGGGCGGGTGGGTGGGCAAGGAGCTCCCCGGAGGCCCTGGGTGCAGGACAGACCCAGCATGCGGCTGGCAGAGGCCGGGAGACGGGCTGTGCGGGGCCGCCGGGCCGCTGTCCCCCCGGGTCACCGACCGAGCTTCGGCGCCGCCCCCTGCTCTGGTTCGGGGGCTGGGGCGCCCGCGGAGCCGGCCTCACGTGGCCGAGGCGATGGGGCCCGGCGTGCCAAGGCTGACGGCTCCGGAGAGATGCGGGCAGCAAGGGGCTTATTAAAGCGCGGAACCGGCTGCAAACGAGGTCCTGGAGGCCGGCCAGGCGCTGAGTCGGGGGCGCCGCCGGTTTCCAGGCCGGGTGGGCTGCCACCCCAGCTCACCCTCCGGGGGGAGGGGGCCGGGGCACCCCCACGGGAGGACCGGTGAGCGGGCTTCCGCAGCCCGGGGTCAGGTTGCTCGCGTTTAAGACCCATCGATGCAAAGCAGGGCACCTCCGGCCGAGCCACCGATCGACCAACCGACGCACCCCACGGCCTTGGGGGCCCCCCAGCTTTTCTCCCTCCCTCCCGACTCCAGCAGAACGCCCCTGACCTTGCCGGCCTCGGCGAGCCGCACCCCCTGCTCCCCAGCCCAGAGCCCCCTTACCGCGGGCTGCACCTCGCTGAGTGGGGGTGACGGGGACGGAGCAGGTGAGGGGCTGGGCGTGGCCTTCCCCCCATCTCCTGTGACTCACCGGGACTCCGTAACTGCGTCTGAGATCAGGTTTGGGAAACGCGAGAGCAAGGCCGCGTGCCAGCAGGTTCTGCCTGCGGAGAACACGCCCTCCGAGTCCTCTCAGAAATGACCGTGTGCACGAGGCACGCTGCTCGTTACTGCCCTGAGCGACAGGGACCCCACTCCCCCGGCAGCCGCCTCCCAGCTGTGGACCCCAACCCCGGGCCCCAGCTCCCCAGCTTGCTCCCCAGAACCTCTGGGCTGAGGGAGCCAGAGGGATAAACTATTATTGTCACCTAACTGCTCCCCAGGCTCCAGATGGGGTGGGCGTCTGGGTGGGAAAGTGTGTGCCTAGGGTGACCAGACGGGACGCAGCAGGATTCGAACCCAGAGCGCCGACGCCTGGGTGGTGCAGTCCGGTTCTGGTCTTGCTAGCTCAGGGGAGTGGCTGCGGCGCCTTCTCCCCGGCTTCCAGCCAGAGCCCCCGCGGAGGGCTAACCCAGGGCCAGTCACCCCCCTTGGCACCCGCTGGCTTCTGTCACCACGCATGCGGGGAACACGGACACACACGCAAGGGGGGCCTTTGTGTCGCCCGCTCGTGGCTGCTCCCTGATCCTGGGGTGCGCCTGGTCCCCAGCACCAGGTGGCTGCTTATGGCACAGAGGCGGTTCTGGAGAGAATGTGGAGAATGCGGGCGCCTCCGTCAGAGCCTGGCCTGGGGCTCCCGCCTGGACCGGCCCAACTAGGAAGCTTTGCCGGAAAGCCTTTGAGGTTCATCCTGCCGCCTGACACCCTGTGGGGCCCCCTGACCACCCGGACACGGTCCTTCCAGGTTCTCCCTGGGCCCCTTTCGCCCTCCTGGGCTGCGACCCCTCACGAGGGCTGCGCCTGGGACCTCCCTGGCCCCGCAGGGCCTGCTCTGCGGTCCGTGATGTCCCCACGGGTCCCCAGGGCCTCTTGCTTAGCCTGTCTTGCCCTGCTTTGGCTTTGCAGGACCGCCTGACCTCTGGGAGGCCGAGGGCTCCACCCTCCAGGGCCCGGGGAGGACCGGAACTGTCCCCAGGTTTCATCTTCATGCAGAGACAGTCCTTCCTCCCTAAGGAGCAGAGTTCGGAGCCACACCAGAGCCCGGCACAGCCTGCTCGAGGACCGGACGCTGGGTCCCAGCCAGCGACACAGGCCCCGTGGGGTTCTTGGTTTCTCCAGAGAAGCAACAGGAAAGAGGGAAGGAGGAAGGGAGGGAGCCGGGGGCCGTGCTCGGAGCCGGGTGTCCCGGAGGGCTTAGGCAGCACAGCGCAGGCCGTGTCCCCACTGCAGAGACTGATGGCAGGGAGCCCGGGTGCGGTGAGACGGGGCGGGGCAGGCCCTGCAGGGTGTGGAGACGTGGTGTGAGGCTGGGTCCACCCTCGGCTCGAGGACGTCGTGGGCTCTGGGGACAGGGAAGCAGGCCTGCCAATTGGACCCCTTTCTGCAAGTCTGCCCCCCACCAGCAAGGTGCCCTACCCCCCAAAAGCGCGCCCTGCTGCCTTCCCCCAGTGCTGTGTACCCACTGTGCCATCTGCCCCCGCCCCCCAGCTGTGTACTCGGCCCCCCTGGAGCAGCTGGGGCGCCAGCTGGAGCCTGTGGGGAAACAGAGGCGGCAACAGTGGGAAGAGCAGGCCACGGGGAGGGTCCACACGGGGACCGTTTGGGGACCGGCTCTTACCCTCCAGCTCTGTGGGAACGGCTCACCGGGCCAGGCCCACCGCAGCGAGGTGTCACTACTCACGCGTCACCTTGGAGGGAACCTCAAGGTCTCAGTCCGCCCGTCCACGATGGGACAGCACGGGGCCCCTCCCCTCAGCGGCAGGGGGACAGGACCGGGCAGGCTGCCCGGTGGCCGGCGGGAGGGGACGTGAAGGGCCTGGCTACAGCAAGGGGACACTTTCCGGACAGCACTTCAGAGTCGGTTCAGAGGGGACGGACGCAGCTGTCGGCTTCAATTTCCGCTGATGATGTCCATGTGTCATCAGGGCCAATTAGGGCAGCGAGGGAGGCAAGCGCTTGGCCTGGGGCACGAGCCGGTGGGAGGGTCACTG
Organism: Lyroderma lyra; assembly: GCA_004026885.1. Taxonomy (NCBI): domain Eukaryota; kingdom Metazoa; phylum Chordata; class Mammalia; order Chiroptera; family Megadermatidae; genus Lyroderma; species Lyroderma lyra. The sequence continues at coordinate 18,213 of PVJL010014248.1, read as the reverse complement.
GGACAATTCAATTGCCCGCCAGACAAATGTGATTACCAGTGCGGCCTGGACGCATCGCCTCGGAGGGCCGGGACATAAATGGCCAGTCGGGGCGGCCAGGCTCACGCGGCCATGTGGGTCCCCGGCTCCAGCGTGCGCGAGACCGCCTCCATGTACGGCACAGCGGTGGCCGTGTTCCTGGTCATCCTGGTGGCCGCACTGCAGGGCTCGGTCCCTGCCGAGAGCCCCTTGCCCTACCGCGTCCCCCTGGACCCCGATGGGGCCCTGGAGCTCGCCTGGAACGTCAGCTACGCGCAGGAGACGGTCCACTTCCAGCTGCTGGTGCGGGGGCTGCGGGCCGGCGTCCTGTTCGGCATGTCGGACCGCGGCGAGCTGGAGGACGCTGACCTGGTCGTGCTCTGGACGGACGGGGACAGTGCCTACTTAGAGGTAAGTCTGCTCCCGCCGAGCACGGCCCGCGTAGCCCCCGCTGCACTGACACAGGGCTGACAAGGGCTGACCTTCTGGCACCTGGCCGTGCCCCACCCACTCCCCATGCCGGCGCTGCCGGGGGGGCAGGGGGTGCTTTGCCCATTTCACAGTCAGGCCAGAGGCTGGACGAGCCGCAGCCAGTTGCTTGGGGCCACCCAGGTAGGATGGGCAGGAGTGTCCTGGTGGGGGCCCAGCTCTGGCCCCTGGGGTGCCCTGCCTCCCCCACACAAGGACACTCAGTGGCTCCGGGGGTGGTGGTGGCTACAAGACCCCGGGGAGCCATTCTGTGTGAATCCAGAATCCTCACTCCAGCGGGGCCGCTGGCCCTGGCTCAATGGAGCAGGACAACTGCAGCCCCGGCCCCGGCCCAGCCCCGGCCCGGCCCGCACACGGCACGATCACTGTGCACACCGAATTCCTGTGCAAACGAAGGTCAGACCCGTTCTCCGCCGAGAGCAGCGTTCAGCCAGCAGCGGGCGACCTCCAGCTCAAGCACCACAAGGGAACTTGCGGCCAGAACCGGCCCCTCGGCGCCCCGCAGGGCCCTCAGCGGGCGTCACGGTGCCCGTTTCTCTAGGGACAGGTCTGCAACTCCTGCGCAGGGTTCTCTTTCCTCGCGGAGACAAAGGAAGCGTGCTTTAGCCCCAGAAGTGGGGTGAACAAAAATCCCCAAGGCCAAGGACCCGGGGGGCTTCCTGCGTCAGAAAAGAAGCCTGCTTTTTGGGGAAGGCCCACCTCCCCCCTTCCCGTCCCCCCGCCACAGCCAGCCACCGGCCCACGCAGACTTCTTTCCCCCACCTGGCCTGGAACCTTCTGGCACAAGGGAAGCAGCTGGGTGTGGGCGAGGGTGAGGGTGGTGGGGTACAGTCAGCCCAACCTGCACCCACCAACATCCTGGGAAAATGCGGCGGGTCTGTTTCCTCCCTGGGCCTCAGTTTACCCTCTCCAAGCAAGGCTGGGACCAGGGTGGGGGGACCAGTGTTTAAGGCGGCCTCACTCTCAGGGCCGTGCGAGTGCCAGCAGACACCTGAGCTCAGCGTGCCCGTCAGCCCTCAGCCCGGTTTCTCCGGGGCCTCCCCAGGCCGGGCTGTCTGTCTCCCTCTCTGAGGCTCCACCACTCACAGGGCCTCCGTAGCAATACAGATTCCCGGGCCCCCCGCAGCGGTCTGGGAATCCACAAGGCTGACCAGCACATTGAGAGTCCGGCTGGCGTCTGACAGCCCTCCCTCATGGTCCCAGAGGAAATGAGAGGGACGAGCTGTCCCAGGCATACATGGAGAGCGGGAGTGTGTCCCCCGCCCCCGCCCCCAGCCCCAGGCCCGCAGGGCAGGGTGCGCCCCAGGCAGGCAGGCTGCAGGCGGCCACCGTGTGCCCTCCATCTGGGCTCCGGGTTGGCGCTCTGAGCTCCTGCTTGTCCCCTCAGGATGCCTGGAGTGACCAGAAGGGGCAGATCCACCCGGATTCGCAGCAGGACTACCAGCTGCTGCAGGCAGAGCGGACCCCAGACGGCCTGTCCCTGCTCTTCAAGCGGCCCTTTAGCACCTGCGACCCCCAGGACTACCGCATCGAGGTGGGTGGTGGCTGTGTGCCCACGACGTCAGGGGCTGCCCCACTCTCGAACCTGGGCGGCATCCCTGGGCCCGTTATGCAGAGGGAAAGCCAAGGAGGGACCCCAGAGGCGGCTGGGGGGACAGGCCTGCTAGCAGCCTCTGACCCACCAGGAGGGGCTCTCGGGTTCACCACCTTCAGGCAGAATTCTGGAAGGAGCCCGGGAGAGCTGCTTCCCCAACCGGGCCCTGTTGCCAACTAGCTGTGAGGCTTGGGGCAGGGCCCTTCCTCCCCTGGGCCTCAGTTTACCTGTCTGTAAAGTGTGCAGGGAAACTAAATGACCTGTAAGGCCCGGCCAGCTCTGCCTAGGAGGAATTCACAGCCACAGTGGAGCCCAAATCACCACAGACTCCTTACGCTCTGACCAGACCCCCAGTTAGGGAGAAGCAATGTACCTGGCCCTTGGAGACAGAATCCTTTTAACTTGACATCCGTCCTTGTGTGTCATCCTTACGGTCTGGCTGTGACATGGGTTGGTGGGGTGCCAAAGGAGGCCACTGAGGCCAGACAGGGGAGGGACACGCCCAGAGGCTCACAGCATGGTGGGGGCCGAGCTGGCATCGCAAGAAGTGTCCTCACAGCAATTGTCTGAGTCCTCGCCGTCCTGGCAGGCAGGGGACCCTCTCCCAGAACTTTGCCGGGGGTCCACCTGGTGCCCACGTGCACCAGCTCAGCTCCTGCAGGCTGGGTGTGGGGGAGAGCCCTGCCTGGACGTCTGAGACACCCTATGCAGAGAGCAGCAAATGGGGCTCACAGGGTGATACAGCCACGAACCCAGAGCAATTAACCACAGCCAAGGACATAAACACACACACGCACCCACCAGTGCCCAGGAAGCCCACACGTGGACACAGGTTCACATTCACGGCAGTGCACGAGGAAGCCAACCCCAGCCCCCTGCCTCCACGAGTCTGCCTAGAACTTTCTATGTCCGCAGCTATATGGGTAGGTGCAGCTGTAATGTTCAGGGCCAGGCGTGTCACCGGCCAGGCAAGGGAGGGCTGGGCCCCCGCCTCCCCGGGCAGCCCTGGGGGTGCGAGTGGGCGAGCTCCAGACCTGTCTCCTCTGCAGGACGGCACCGTGCACTTGGTGTACGGGATCCTGGAGCAGCCGTTCTCGTCGCTGGAGGCCATCAACACCTCCCTCCTGCAGACGGGGCTGCAGAGGGTGCAGCTGCTGAAGCCCAACATCTCCATCCCCACCCTGCCCTCGGACCTGCGCACCATGGAGATCCGCGCCCCTCACGTCCTGGTCCCCAACCAGGAGACCACCTACTGGTGCTACATCACCGAGCTTCCGGAGGGCTTCCCCCAGCACCACATCGTCATGGTACGTGCGGCGCCACCACATCGTCATGGTGCGCGGCGCCAGGCCCGGTCCCGTCCCAGCTCCGCCCTCCGCCCGGGGCCTGGAGCTGTCCGTGGTCCTGGCTGAGCTCGGGGGGCCTGGTACTGCCTGAACCCTAGGCGCCCCTGAACTTCTGCAGCCACAAGTACCCTCTGATCCCTGTCACCCTGCTCACTCCCCACCTCCCAGGGCCTCTGCACCCCAGCTTCCCAGCCTGGACCAACAGGAACCGATGTCTTGATTTCTGTGTCTTTGCTGGGACTGGAATGGCTGTCAGAGATCTGGCTGTCAGGCTCCCGCCCCCTCCCCACGGAAAGCAGCTCAATGAGGAACTCCATCACTCTAGACACCAATCTGGGGATAGGACAGGAGTGACATCGGTGCTGAATGCCCACTGCTTGCATGGCCTGGGGTGGGGGAGGTGGCCATGCCCACGCAGCCCTGGGCAATAGCACCCCTGTTCCCAGGAGAGGACATGCAGCCCAGAGAGGCTGTGTGAGTGCCCCAAGTCTCACAGCAGAAAACGGCCGGGGCAGCCTCCATGGCCTTGTCCAACCACAGCCACGCTCACGCAAGGACAGCTGCCTTCTGGTCCCCACCTCGTCAGGAAAGGACTCGCCTCGCTGGGGCCTCAGTTCCTCGCTCTAGAGCTCTTCACGGGCTTCTGGCAGATTCTGCCTGGTCCCAGGGTGGTAGCTCCACCCTCAAACCCCCAGACATCACCTCACTCACCACCCCCCACTTTACAGATGGGCAAGCAGAGGCCCATGGAGGGGAGAGGTGCTGGGCCAGAGCCCCCCTGGGGGGGTGAGCAGGCGGGTGCCCCTGACTCAGCGCCCCCTCCCCCGCAGTACGAGCCCATCATCACCCAGGGCAATGAGGCCCTCGTGCACCACATGGAGGTATTCCAGTGCGCCCCTGGGTTTGACAGCTACCCCCAGTTCAGCGGGCCCTGCGACTCCAAGATGAAGCCCGAACGCCTCAACTACTGCCGTCATGTGCTAGCCGCCTGGGCCCTGGGCGCCAAGGTGCGTGCCCTGCGCTCCCATGTCCCCTCCGGGCCTCCCCCGGGGCCCTTGGGGACCCCCACTCCTCCACCCCACATCTCTGTGTGAGGGGCCCCAAGAAGGGGGGACCTGGAGGGCGTGCACGAGGCCACCAGAGAGGGCCCAGCACACACATGCCCCAGCTGCCTGTGCACCCCCTGCCTCCCGCCGGCCTGGAGCCACGAAGGCTGTTTCCAGCCTTTGCTCCTTCTCCGTAACAATGCGGGAGCCCACGTGCCGCGGTTTTCATGGTGCTGGCCTCGCGTCCCCCGGGACTTGGAGGGGTTTGTGCACAGGGTGGTCCCGGCGGGCTGCTGGCCTTTCTCCAGCCTCTTCTACATCCAGAGGGGCCTGGGCAGGGCAGTCCCGGGAGCACCAGCCCCCCAACCTCCCTGGCCCCAAGTCTAATAAGAACATCCACGTGGACTACGGACAAGCTGAGCACCAGCAGGAGAGCGTCATCCTAACCCAGCTGCTCCCCAATACCCCCCACTGCAGCTCAGGTCCCCACAGCTGTACGGGTTTTCCCTGACCCCCGTTGGGACCCCCTGGTGACACCCCTCTCCTTCCCGCTCCCTGCAGGCCTTCTACTACCCAGAGGAAGCTGGCCTGGCTTTCGGGGGTGCCGGGTCTTCCAGATTTCTCCGCCTGGAGGTTCACTACCACAACCCACTGAGGATACAAGGTAGGAGGCTCCCAGAGCTGTGCTCTCTCCAGGCCCCACCTCTGTCTCCCACCCCCACCGAGGCCCTTCATCCCAGCCATGTCCAGTCAGGAAGACAATGGGGTGGACCCCTCCCCCAGGCCTAGCCTCCTGGTTGTATGACCCCCTGTGACACATGTCCCTCTCGTGTCTCGTTCACTGCCCAGCTCCCACAGCTGCAGGGGGCTCCCCAGGGCTGGGCCTTGTCGGGCGGGATGAGCACCCCACACGTGTGTGTCCTCAAACCCCAGCCCCTGGGGAAGCCGGGTGCCGTAGTCACCAGCAAGACCCAGAAGCACTGAGCCAAGAGCTGGTCCCGGGGCGGGTGTCCCGGCTGCCGTGTAGCAGCGGGAAAGCAAACCCACTGGGGACTGCTGGGTCACCCCGTGCCCGAAGGTGGCACCACCCCATCTGCCTGCAGCATGGAGACTGTCGAGTCTGAATCAGACACTGAAACCGGGTCCCTCTGTTGCACCAGCATCTGCCACCACACATGGCCATGGAGGCTTCTCCCTCTCTTTAAAAAAACCAAAAAACAGCATAGATTGTCACATGTCACCGAGGAGCAGACATAGCCTGACAGATAAGATTATCAGCTCCAGGCTGGGTCCCAGCCTGTCCCCCCGCAGCTGCGTGACCCCGGCTGGGTGACCATCCCCCTGCCGTGCTGGCTCAGCGCCCACGGCTGTACTGAGGCTGGGGCAGCTGGTGCAGGTGGCACTGCGACCTGGGGCGGGCCGCGCACGGCCACCGGCGGGCAGCCACGTCCCTCCGGGTTGCGTCGCCGCAGGCACAGAGCGGACCGTAAGTGGGTGCGGGCCTCGGCGCGCTGCGGGGTTTACGGCCCGTTAAAACCCGAACGCAGATGGGCTCCTCAGGGCCCCCGACGGGTCAGCGAAGTCTGTCTCCTCGGATTATCTGGCTGTTTCTATGGACGCGCTGCCGAATAGGGCGCTCCCGCCCTGCACAGCTCTGGAGACGCGCCGCTTCGCTATAAATACCCAAATCCCACGATTATTTCGTTGTTCAGCCCCCTTCTGAATTTAGAGCAATCGCCTCCCCGTTTTATTATTATCCTGTCGGCCCGGAGATGCCGAGGCTGTGAGCTTGGGGAGCACAGAGCAGGGAGTGGGAGGCAGGGGCACGGCGGGTGGGGGGCTTCTTGGCTCCACCTCCGAGCAAATGGGCGGGGAGCCACCAGGCCCCCCAACAACGCCCTGGGCTCCCAGCCCGGCTCAGGCTTTCCCTAGACTTAGAGCTTCCTCATCTGTAAATTGGGGGTCCTGACTCTCGGGTGGCCCGGGCTCCCGTACCCACCTCCCAGCTCCACTGTGCATCCGAGGGGTTGGGCCACGTCCAGCTCCCTTTGCCTCCCCCAGGGCTCAGCCCCATAGCTGCCCCGAGGTACTCAGGGCCTCACCGCGGACCATTCCAGGCAGGGCCGGGGGGTGGGAGCGGGAAGGGCCACTGAAGGCCACGGGGTTGTGTGGCTGTGCCTGTGGGCGCCAGCACCCCTGGGCCTGACGCGCAGCTCCTCCGTGATGCTGGGAGGCTGGCACGGAGCTTCCTGGACCCTCCAATTAGCACGGGCACGATCAGGCAGGTGTGGCTGCACCGTGACGGGCAGGAGTACCAACTTCTCCCAAGGAAGAGGTCCTGGGCTTCAAGCAGAGACCCAGAGACAGGCAGCAACTTGCCTGAGACCACACAGCATGCTGTGGGCCAAGGGGGCCCAGGCCCGTGGGTGAGGAAGGAGGCCAAGCCCGTAACGCTGTGCCTCCCCGGGGGTCCGCGCCCCTGCTCAGGACTCTCCTGAGATGCCGAGTCAGTAGGCGCAGCGCTGGGGCTGCCTCGATCCTGCAGGACCATCATCAAAGGCGTGAAGTGGGGTACCACGAAGGGGGGGGAGCTTCCACGTCCTTTTTCAATGCCAGTGGGGACATGCACTGTCCCTCGCCCCCCTGTGACGTGTGGGCTGGCGGACGCAGTCCCACAGCCTCCTCTGCCCGGTGGCACCGGCAGGCCGTCCTACAGGCCCGCGCTAGCGGGGAGCCCCTCAAATGTGGGGGGAAAGCAAGAAAGCCCTTGCAAAGCCGCCGAAGCGTGTGTGAGCCCCCCGAGTCTATGGCAGGCGTCTCACCCCACATGAGTCAGCCGCACGGTGTTGGGGACCTGCCTTTGTCAAGTCTCCCCAAAGCCCTCGGCCTAGTTTGCACAGAAGTGACAGCTCGCTCTCTCCAAGCGCGGCTGGCACGGTGCGCGGTCACCGAGCCTTGTGACAGCGGCCGGCCTGCCTGCCTGGCACCAGCAGGGTGGGGACCAAGGCAGCCGCAGGTGGGCGCAGGGGTGGGGTGAGCGGGGCTGCCTCCTGGCTGCCGCAATGGGAGGTGGGGGGGGGGGGTCTCTGCTCACCTCCGCCCGTGTCCCCAGGCCGGCGCGACTCCTCGGGCATCCGCCTGTACTACACGGCCACTCTGCGGCCTTTCAACGCGGGCATCATGGAGCTGGGCCTGGTGTACACGCCCGTGATGGCCATCCCGCCGCGGGAGACGGCCTTCGTCCTCACGGGCTACTGCACCGACAAGTGCACCCTGAGGGTGAGTGGGCGGGCCGGGGCCAAGGGCCAGGGACCGGTGGGGGGCAGGATGGAAAGCATGGGGGTGACACGAGGTGGCCTGCAGCAGCACGGCAGTCGGTCACTCAGCGACACGGCGACGGCACAGCTGAGCTGTGGACGAAACAGAGCCGAAGGCGGGGTGCGCGGTCGGGGGGATGGCCGGGTCGCGGGGCCCGAAGCGGGTCATCGTGTAGGGGACGTTCTGGCTACACCAAGGTACCATTAGGTTGGGGGAACGTCCCTTGTCTGGAAAATTCCTTGGCGCTCTAACGGTGAAGCGAGGCGTCTAGACAGGAGGGCTGGCCTCTGATGGCCACAGCTCTGATCCAAGGTGACCGTGACAGCAGGGAAGGCCGCCTGGTGACCGCGCAGGTGAAAGTGCGGTCAGGCCGAGGGGCGGCGAGGGGCCCGCGGTGCAGGTGCGTGGCGCAGGCTGGACGGGACCACCGGGCACTGCGTCCCCCGGACGTGAGTGCTGCCCACGGCCGCCCGCCGTAGGCCTGTGGAACGAGCACGTCCTCTGACCTGACAGCCTTCCGGGGCTCCAGACAGGAGCCTCTGGGGCCCCCGGGCAGCTGCTGGGGCAGCCGGGCCACGGTCCCCGGGGCCGTTTCCTCCCGAGTTTCCTGATGAGGGGGTCTTACCGGTCGAGGCCCAGGAACGCGAACGTTCCAGGGAAGTGAACTTGGGCATCGCCGCCCCGTGGCCCGTGGCCGGTGCCAGCCACCAGCGGAGGGCCGTGGGCAGGGGCCCCCACCTGGTCAGGCCCCGACCCCCCGCCGCCCCTGACCCCGCAGGCCCTGCCTCCCTCGGGAATCCACATCTTCGCCTCTCAGCTCCACACACACCTGACGGGGAGGAAGGTCGTCACCGTGCTGGCCCGGGACGGCCAGGAGAGGCAGGTGGTGAACAGGGACGACCACTACAGCCCTCACTTCCAGGTGGGGACCGCCCGGCCCACCCGGGCCTGCTTCGCCTTTCCCAGGGCCCGGCCGACACCCGATGGGGTGCACCGCGGCCAGCCCCTCCCCCTGGGGGATTTAAGCTGACGGGGGAACTCCGGTGTGTGGCCGACTGTGGGATTTGGGGGACCCGGGCAGACTGGTGGTGACCTCTGTCTTGGAGACCACCGTCTTGTCCTAGTCCCTTCCTGGCAGAGGCCAAACTTAGCCAGTCCTGGCCTCCCCCAACACGCTGGGACAAACTCATACCCCTCGTGGTCCGGGGAGGTGGCTAGGTGGGGTCTGCAGCTCTCCGAAGCCCCCCTTCTCTCCGCCACCCCACTCTGCCCACCTAGGAGATCCGCATGTTGAAGAAGGTCGTGTCCGTCTACCCGGTGAGTGCCCGGTCAGGGCTGGGAGCGCGGCCCCAGAGAGGACGGACAGGAAGCGATGGGGTGGGTGGGCAGAGGCTGTGCACCGGTCTTCCATGTCCATGCAGGGCAGGGGCTGGGCTGTCCCGCCGGGACACTCACTAGAGAGGCCTCAGAGGGCCTCAGCGGTCTGTGTGACATGCGTCCGCCCCGCTGGTCACCACAAAGCCTGAGAGCTTAGGGGAAGACGAGGGCACGGAAGCTGCCGGTGGGGGGTCTGAAGGGGAGCCCCGGCCAGGGGGGCCTTGCCTGAGTTTGCTGAGGGCTGCGACACGAGCAAGCAGCCCGCACAAGCACTAGCCGGCCTGCCCGCGGTCCGTGCGCTAAGCTGACACGCAGTTGCTCCCTGGGGATGCAGACCGCAGCTGCCACAGCTGGCCTCCGCCATTGACGGGGACAGGTCGGGCGCACCTGCTGCCCCAGGTGCGCAGGTGCTGATGGGCATCTGCTGGCTCGGCTCCGCAGGGGGACGTGCTCATCACTTCCTGCACGTACAACACGGGAGACAGGACGCTGGCCACCGTGGTGAGTGACCCCGACATCTCCCTGCCACCGGGCCCTGGCTAGAGCACGTGTGGCCTGGCATTTCCGGGTCAGCAATGTCCTCACCCAGAGTGTGGGCCCCCGGGGGGCAGGGGTGCCGCACCCTCATTCATTCCATAAACCAGCAGTTCTCTGAGCGCGGACGGGGGCGCAGAGCTCCGCTGGGCTCCAGTCCGTGGATGGATGCACGCCCACACGCCCGTACGCACGCACGCACGCACACCTGCACGCCCGCACGCACGCACGCACACCTGCACGCCCGCACGCACACCTGCATGCCCACACGCACGCACACCTGCACGTCCGCACGCAGTTGACAGGCGCCCTCCCGTCTCGCAGGGCGGCTTCAGCATCGTGGAGGAGATGTGCGTCAACTACGTGCACTACTACCCGCAGACGCAGCTGGAGCTCTGCAAGAGCGCCGTGGACCCCGGCTTCCTGCAGAAGTACTTCCACCTCGTCAACAGGTGACAGCCCCCGCGGCGTGCCGGCCTGTGCTCGCCGTCCCCCGGCGTGTAGGGGAACCCCGACGCAGAAAGCCCCAGGCTCCGTCAGGCCGCTGGGCGGGAGCGAGCCATCCAGGCGAGGTTGTCAGAGCAGGACGAGCACGCACGGGGCCACCCCCGCACCCCAGCGCCCCTCGAGGGGCCCGCGGCAGGCATCGCTCAGCGACCCCCACGCTTGTTTCCTGCTGAGTCTGGACTCGGCCCCAGAAGCCCCCCTAACCCAGCCCTGCAGCAGCCACTCCCGGGCCGGGCAGTGCGAGAGACGGAGCCTGTCTGCCGCCTCTGGGGTGGAGGCAGCCGGGCCACTCCGGGGACCCCAGCCCGTCTGCAGGGCGGTGTCGGCTGTGCCCTGCCACTCCGGGGACCCCAGCCCGTCTGCAGGGCGGTGTCGGCTGTGCCCTGTGGGACTCCCTGCCCAGGCTATTCCCTCCCCCCACCAGGTTCAACAACGAGGAAGTCTGCACCTACCCGCAGGCCTCCGTCCCCAAGCAGTTTGCCTCTGTCCCCTGGAACTCCTTCACTAGTGACGTGCTCAGGGCCCTGTACGGCTTCGCGCCCATCTCCGTGCACTGCAACAAGTCCTCGGCCGTCCGCTTCCCGGTACGCCGCCCGATGGGGTGCTGGGGGCGCCCTTCGCCGGGCCCTCGGGCCTGTCCTGAGCGCCCAGTGCCGAGTCCTGCAGTGCCTCCTGCTCTGTGCCCGCCTCAGCCCAGGCTCTGTGGACGCCCGTGGGGGAGGACGGGCTGGAGCTGGCTTCTGGGACCGAGTCCAGACCCACACTGACAGCGAGAGAGGGCGGCTAGGGACAGACAGGCCCAGACAGACAGACAGACGGCCCCGGGGGCAGGCGGCGACCCTCGCCCGGGCAGCATCCCGACACTGGTGCGGGGGGTTGGCGCAGGGAGCCAGCACCCTCCCCCAGAGCCTAAAAATAAAGCCAGGGGGAGGGGCAGGTGAGAAACCCAACAGCCTGAAGCTGGGAGCAGGGCCCCCCTCCTTGTCTGAGGCACACTGGGGCGCAAAGGCCCCCAGGGAGCGGCCCGTGGGGGGCGGGGCGGGCAGATCCGGGAGGCGGGGCTCCTGGGCGCCCTTGGGAGCCAGATGGACCCCTCAAACACTCCGAGGCCCAGGGGAGAGGCCCACACCAGCCCTTCTGGGAGCAGCGTGGGGTGGGGTGGGCGGCGGGCGTGGTTGCAAACGCGGCGTTCCACGCAGCCTTGTGGGGAGAAGTGGCTGAAGGGTCAGCGGGCGCAGAGGCTCGATGGCTCGGTTTTGGGGAAGATCTAAGTGAGGGTGGCCGGGGTGTGTGTGGGGCGGGTGCAGCCAGGAGGACCTCCAGGTAGTCACCGGGGAGACAGGTGAGCTTGTTTGGGGACCAGGTGAGTTTGAGGGTAATGAGCCCAAGAAGCCATTGGGAAGGTGAGGTAGCTGGAGAGGTGGCGCCCCGTTTCGCCCCCCAGCCTCCGTTTACCTCCTGGTCCCTTCCTTGCAGGGTGAGTGGGATCTGCAGCTCCTGCCGGAGATCACCTCCAGGCTGCAAGAGCCCACCCCTCGGTGCCCAGCCAGCCGCAACCAGAGTCCCGCTGGCCCCACCATGGTCCGCATCGGCGGGCGCAAAGGCTGAGTGGGAGGCCATTTCTTTGCTACCCCCTCCATGATGTCCCTGTGGGCTCATGGCAGTTCTGTGCACCCCCACTCTGTGAAGACCCCCATGCAACAGCTGTGTGTGCCCAGGATGAAGGGGCAGGACCACGCCCCTGCCTGAGACCACGGTCCGTTCCTGCATTCTCCCCCTGCATGGTCAAGAGGATCCCGCGAGAGCTCCCTGCTGACCCCCCAGGACTGAGTGGACCACGACCCCCTCCACAGCCTTCTGACGAAGCACAAGGCCGCCCCAGCTCGGTGGTCTGGGCTCCAGGGAGTTCAGCCACCTCAGCAAAATGCTGCAGCGACGGAGGGTGATGAATGGGCCTCCAAGCTCCCCGCCCCCCGCTTCGTTACACCAGTGTCCCCAAAGCCCTGCCCACCTCTCTAGGAGGGACCAGCTCCCTGGGGACACGAGCCACGCCTGGCTGCGGGGCAGACTCGCCCGGTGTCCCCAGCCTTGGTGGATGGCGGTTTGTGCTGTGCTACTTAAACATTTCCCTACAGAGTGGCTTGTTTGTCACTGTGGGTGGCTTCCCTGCCCACGGAGGCAGGACAAGCCATTTAGCTCGTTAGCGACGTGCCTGGGAAAAGGCTCCACTTGCAGGGTAAACAGATATTTTCGCCCACCCAAAGGGAAACCTCACAGCCACTCTCAGCTCCACCGCAGACGAGGCGGCCAAGATGCAGGCGGGCCCCCGGGCAGGCTCCCGGGGAGACGGGCTTGGAGCCTCGGGCTCCCCGTCCTCAGTGAACGAGTGCTCGGGCGTCAGCCCATGTCAGGAGCCTGGGTGCCTCCTCGTGCACGCGTGTCCTGGGGACCACTTCCCCTCCCCGCCCCTCAGTTTCCTCATCTGTACAACGGGGCCCGCGCCGTGCCGGTTACCGGGATGCTAACGCTCCCGCGCGGGGCGGCCCCCCGTGAGAGCTAACAGGGCGGCACTGCTCCCACGGGAGATGCCCTCTCTGGGGGTCCCCCCCATGCCTCACGCTCCCCCGTCAGCCTCCACCTTCCTCCCCTCTCGGCTGCCTCCCATTCAAGGCCAAGCTCAGCTCTTTGGAGGTTTCTGCGGGGAGTAACAGACGAGCTCTGTTCAGCAGGTTCAGCAAAAAGCTGCAGAGAGAGGGTGATGAATGGGCCTCCAAGGCCCCCCGCCCTTACACCCCGATCGGCACCAGCTAAGCAGCTGCCTCTCCGTCTGCGGAGCCCTTGATTACAGACGGGGACGAACGGGCCCCTTCGCGCTGCGCTGCACCCCATACATCACGGCTTCCCGCGCCCAAGTCACAGGCGCGACTGCCCTCCGATGCCAGGCTCCGACAGAGGCGACTGCCCTCCGATGCCAGGCTCCGACAGAGGCGACTGCCCTCCGATGCCAGGCTCCGACAGAGGCGGGGAGCCGGCAGCTCTCCGTCGTCTTTATAGCCTCGGGTGACAGGGGGAGCAGAGGCCCCTCCCTGCAAGGGACAGGCCTAAGAGGGTGGCCTGGAGCATGCCCAGCCCCTGGCCTTGGTCTTCTGGTTCTTACCTCTGATCATGCCCGTCTGCCAGCCCAGACAGGGGTCCCAGTCAGCCCCGGGCCCTGGGACAAAGCCACAGGCTGTGGGCACGCCTGCCTCACGCCACTGAGCCCTTGCTGGGGGTCATCATTTTGTCCCCAAACACACAAGAGGCACTTGTGGCATTCCAGTCTCACCGGCAAGGGACCCGATGGAGGAGAAATGGCTCGCCCAGAGTCCCGCGGAGGGTCAGTGGTGATTAGAAATCACACGTAGTTCCAGAACCTTCTGCCACCCCCAGTGACACCCCCCACACTTTGCTCGCTTTCACACTCTCAGGCTGGTCCTCCTCTTCCTCCGAGGGCACCCTGCTGGCACCCTGCCCACCTGGGTCCCGCCCCCAGTGCCTGCCACTCTGCACGCTGGCTCTGTGAGGACACTCTTAATAAAAACTCACGACAGACCTGCTGTTTCTGCTCCCACTGTCAGATGGGGAAACTGAGGCTTAGGTGCCGAGGTCCCCAGAGGGAGGTGGGGACCCCAGAAGTGGCCCTGGGTCTGACTGCAAAGTCTGGGCTGTTCACCTCCGTGTCCTTACTTAGGAAGCAGGCACTGCCCCGGCCCTTGCGACAGGGACACTAGGGAAATGCTCTGTGACTCTGCTGGCATTTAGAGGGTTAGCAGGTTAGTTTACGGGGGGCTTTCATTTGGGGGGAGACCTTATACAGCCGAGAGGGGAGCCAAGGCAGAACCAGGAAGACTCCTGCTGGGAGTGCGCTGGGGCTTTCCAACACGGCCATGGGCCCCCCCAGGGGGACTGTCATCACGCGCAGCTAGGACATTAGGCAGGCCGCCTGGCACGCTTGCCTTCCCAGGGTGGCGGTGTGCCGGCTGTGGCATTCTTTGGTGTGCCGGTGGCCCAGACACACCCAGCTCGCAGCAGCCATGCCCTGCTCCCCGCACGGCCCACAGGACACCCCATTCTCTCTCCTTCATGCATGGGGGGGGGACCCTTGCCTGGCGGGTCCTCTTCAAGCTGACTTCTGGGTGACCAAGAGCCAGATGGTGACATGGCTAGGGTGCCTGTTTGTGCACTGTCCCACCAGGTAAGGACAAGATGAGCACTCAGGTCCCACCCAGGCTTGAAGCTGCTTCTGCGGGGGCCAGGAGGGTCCTTGGCAGGCAGGTGGAAGCCTTACAGGGGGCACCCCCCAAGGTGACGCAGAGGACGCAAGCGCTGTGCCCCCCAGCCCCACTGGAGAGAGAAAGTGGCTAAAGCCCAGGAGACACTGCCCAGGTCCCAGGGCAGGTCAGGCGCACCCGGGGACCTTAGCACACGACAGGCTGCCTGTCCTCAATGGGCCGTCTACCCGCGGTGCCTCTCCTTTGCCACGTGCTTTTGCTGGCACCTCCATCAGCTGTAGGAGCAGGGGCGCTCCGTGCCAGCTCTTACAGGGGCACCTCCGAGAAGTGAGGAGCGCCAGGGCCCACTGGTCCTCGCCGGGCAGAGGCGCCTCGTGTTCCTCTCTGCTTGCCACTTGGAGACCGGAGGCCGGGCGCTGGCCTCGCTCCGTGCAGACAGAGAGCTGGGGACAGGGACCGGAGACCCCCGTGGTCCCCAGAAGCCCGGGACACACAGCCTGGCCGTCCGCTGGTGACAGGACCCGGCGGGAGAGCTGGCTCAGAAGGGGCCTGTCTGCCTGCTCTCCGCAGGGCACCCCTTGCCCCAAGCTCCAGGCCTGCTGAGCACACGGGAGGGCCCCCTCCTCCTCCCTCGACCTCCAGCACGCTCAGCCCCGTGTGCTCAGAATGCCTGGCACGATGCTCCTTTTGTCCAGAAAAACTCGCCGAACTCGACACGGCCGCAGGTGTCTGTAGGCCCGGAGTGAGGACTGGCCCGGGGTCGCCGGTCGGATGGGCTCAGAGGGAGGGCGATGTGGGACAGGCCAGCGGGCAGCCTGGGCCCCCCGCAGCAGCTGCAGGAGGAGGCAGGTGAGTGTGCCAGCAGCTCATGCCAGCCTGGCACGTGGTCCCGGCCCCTGTCAGAGGGCCCCGGGCTGTACCTCCCGGGGAGGAGCACACACGAGACAGGGGCAGCGCGCGTGACAGTTTCTGATTCTGAGGAAGGAGCTGGATCGGCGCTGGGTCCGACCTCCTCATCCTCAGCCCCCGGCCCGTCCGACCCCCCCGGGCAGGGACAGGCTGTGGCAGGAACCCGAGCACCGGCCTAACCCCGAGGTCTGGCCACACCAAGGAGCCGAGAGAAGCAGGCCGGGCCCTCTGGGAAGCCGGCGCCCCGCTCGTCCCCGGGCCCTTGGGGTCCCCACGGCGGCCCCGCACCCTGAGGTCTGGCAAGGGGAGCAGAGGCCACCTGAAACCCAGACGTCTTCCGTGGCTTTGCCTTTATTTGCCTGGCCTGTTCCGGCCCTGCGCAGAGCAGAGCGTGGCGGGGAGCCTCTGAGAGCCAGGGCCCGCGCCCCGGGGCCTGAGTGCAGCTTTGTCGGGGCTGCCCGGCCCCTGGGCGCCCTCACCGGCCTTGGGGCAGTGGGCAACGGAGTCCTGCCGGGGGCGAGGCGAAGGGGGCGGGACACCCCTCCCGGGCAGGGAGGCGGGGTCACACGACGGCAGAGTTCTGAAGGCCCAGAGAAGGGGAGCAGGGGGGTCGCCCCCTTTAAAGGCCCTGTGCTAGGTCCTTCCCACAGCGGCCAGAAGAGAAGGGAGGCAAGGGTAGGAGCTGTGTCCTAATGACAGAACAAGGACGAAGGCCACCCAGGCAGGAGGATTCCATCTGGTTCCCACTCAGACCTCATCATGAAGAAGCTCCTGGGGAAACTGAGGCAGGAGGTGGCATTTCCGCGCGGGTGAGGGACGGCACGGATCTCAGACCCCACTCCCCGCTCTGCTCACCGCTGTCACAGGCCGGTGACTCTCAGAAGGCTGTCCCGTGTGGAACTGAGCTTTCCGTTAGAGTTCCTCCCCTCCTGGGGTCTGGGAAGCAGACCGCCCTGCCGCACGGGCCCCATCAGTACACCCCCTTCACCCTCTTGTTGTCAGGGTCAAAGGGGGATTTCAGATGAGCCCGAGCAGCGTAGGTCACCCCCATCCTCTCCAGGGCGTAGTCCCCACTCTTCACGAAGTCCAGCGAGACCTAGGAGCAGGGCAGGGGGTGTCACTTGTCACTTCGTGGTGGGCGATGAGCTCACACCTACCTGCTTCTCAGAAGGGGGCCCTTCAGCAGCGACTCAAACCCCGCTCCCCGGGTTCCCCCTCTACAGAGACGAGGAACGACACCAGGGCCTGCTGCAGGGCCGCGGGTGGGTGAGGCGTGTGTGCAGAGCGCGCAGGGAAGGCTGCTGCCCCGAGCCTGTCCAGGCCGCCATTCCCTCGGCCTCTACGGGCGGGAGACGACGTCACATACCCGTGGGCAGCGGGCAGGGGCCCACGCAGCGGAGCCCAGAGCTGGGAGCTGGGCGGAGGGGCCTGGGCCGGGGCCTGGGGCAGGGGACGGCGGCCTCGCTCGGCCTTGGGGCACATGGCAGAAAGTCTCCGTGGGTGCCTGGGCATGGAGAGGCGTGGCCGCTAATGGGCGGCTGCACACCCTCGCCCGAGACCGAGGAGAGGACCCGAGGACGCCCTTTGGGGGCCTCCCGTCTCCTCCTCCCCCTGCCGTCCAGGGTGCCTCTGCACTTGGCCATGATGTTCATTTCTCCATTCACCACCCGTCCCCGCCCCAAAGTGAGCTCCTGGGGGGCAGCCTAGGTGAGGAAGGGACAGAGGAGCATGGGTCTTGGGAGGGTCTGAGTCCAGGCTTCTGCCCTCCCTGGCGCCCACTCCAAGCATAGGGTAGGTGGCAGCTCGGGCTTGGGGGGTCCCTGACCCATGGAGCAGAGGGTGCCAGCCCGGCCCAGAGCCCCCTTCTGACCCAGAGAAGCCCAGAGCTCGCCAAAAGTCAGATCCTCTCGGAAAGAAAATACAGGAACAGGTGCCGACTGTGCCCGGAGACAGTCACCTCTCCGCGCCCCTGGCCCCCGACACTCAGCACGCCCAGAGCCTGGAGGAGGAGTGGGGCTCCCCCGGCAGGGCTGGGGGACGGGACTCACCGGCCCGCCGCTGGGGTCCCGGATGTAGCCGTAGGCGAGGGTCTTGTCGATGGTGAACCCAAAGTCAGCCCTGCGCACGTGGCCCACCACCTGGCCGTTCCTCCAGATGGCCTCCAGGCCGAACATGGGCACTTTTCTGGGGGAAGCAGTACAGACAGCTGGGACCCCAGAGCGCCATGCCCACCCCCACCCCCCGCCCAGAAAACACCAGGCTCTGGCCTGGCGGGGACGGGGAAGCGGACCGTGCCCGCTGCTGGTGCGCCTGGAGCCCTGTGACCCCGAGGCCGCAAGGACAGGGCCTGTGCCTCCTGGTCCCGGGACCCGGAGCGAGACCGTCAGGCCCCATGTGTCCAACGGATGAGGGCGGGACGGAAGGAAGCCCTGTCCACACTGCCTTTCTCCTCCGCCTGTCCCTGGGCCACAACCTCCGCGTGAGGCAACAGGCTCGGGAGGCCACCCACACTGGCTGACCACACGTCCCGTTGTCAATGCGACAGAAAACAACGGTGCTGTCTCGTTTCATATGGGACGTCTGGTCAGCATGCAGACACCTTGAAGTTAGCCCGGTGAGACCAGGCTGCCCATGGGCACTGTTTGAAACGGGACAGCACCGCTGTTTCCTGTCCCGTGTAAAACGAGACATCTGATAGCCTACACCTGCGTCCCCCAGGGCCCAGCATCCTGGCCAGGTCCCTCCTAAAGACTGGGACTGCAAGCTGTGGACCCCCAATGTGGACCCCCACTGCGGACCCCAAC
>PVJL010014247.1:14579-28914 GCA_004026885.1 Lyroderma lyra | reverse complement strand
AAAAAAAAGTGCTATTTATTATTTTTTCTTTTCAATATACTCACCCTGAACCTGAATACACTTCTCAAATCTTTCAATAATTTATTTCTACCCTCAGAAAAAAATGTTTTGTTTTGATCTCAAAATTAGGGTGAGCAAATGTCTCATCTTCAACAGGAAAGACAAACAATACTGTCCTCTTTCAAAGGGAATATGTATGGTCAGTCCAGTGACACCTTGAAATTAACCCAATGAAACTAAGCTGACCATACGTACCATTTGAAATGGGATAGTACCATTGTTTTCTGCTTTGTTTGAAACAAGACATATGGTCAGTATACTCAAAGTAGGCTGAAATTGCATATTTTATCTGTAAATTTCTTTCCTTGATGCTGCTATTTTCATATTTGGGAACAAACAATAATCAGACTGAGCCAGGTCTGGACTGTATGGAAGGTGGTTTAATGTTTGGAAGCCACAGTCATGAAGAGTAGCCAATGTAGCATTACTCTTGTGCATGAGTGTGGTGTTGGCAAAAGCAGCACCCCTTTGGTCCATTTCCTCCTTCTTGAATTCTTTTAACTGTTTCAGCATACTGGAATAATACTCTCCAGTTATTGTCACACCCTTATCCTTATAATTGATGGATAAGATACCCTCTGTATTTCAAAAAACAGCAGTCATGATTTTTGTAGCCCATTGTGACACCTTGAACTTATTATGGTGTGCTCTTTTCATGCCACCGCATGGACTCCTGCTTTGAGTCAGGCTCATAACAATGAACCCAAGTTTCATCCCTAGTGAAAATGTAGTTTAAAACTTCATTGTTGTTACCTCTGCAGAGGTTCAAAACTGTCATTAATACTCGATGTGCTGTTGTGTTTGAAATGATGTGAGCTATCTCAGTACCCATCTTGCATTGACTTCTGACACCCTTAGATGCTGATGGAGAATATTCAAAATGATTGAATATGCCAATCTTTCTGCAAGCCGGTTTTTTTTTTTTCTTTCTTTTTTTTTTTTTTCCTATCTGGCATCCTCTACTACATGTCTTCAACTTTTTTTGGACAATGTCTGAGGAAGTGGTCTCAATAGGGCATCCCAGATGGATGTCATCTTCAATTGACTGTTTACCTTCCTTGAAGAGGCTATGCCACTTGTATTATAAACCATGGATTTTCCAGGGCAACAGTCCCCATAAACTGCTAACATGTCTTCCAAAATAGTTTGAGGTATTTTTCCTTGTTTTGTGAGAAACTTAATAATGGCACAAAATTCAATTTTACCCATACTTGGGGTTTTCTTTACATTTGGTGTCCTTCTTTGGCAATATCTGAAAGAACATGGATGTAGGTAGGCTGAAATTTGGAACATATACTAATAATAAGTCACACAAACTGTGTGCACTGGTTCTCCCACCTCTCTGATAACCTCTCTGTTTCATGAATTTCATGATCACCTTTTATATGTTAACCTAAAAATAAAAAAGCCTTCAAAGTGAGAGGCAACAAGTATTGGAGATTCAAAGAAGGAAAGAAAGAAGAAAGAAAGAAAGAAAGAAAGAAAGAGAAAAGAAATGAAAAGAAATAGCTATTTGGGAAGCACCAATTCAGCCAGAAGCCCAAATATGTTCCAATTGGGAAACAAAGGCAATGGGTATTTATGACAAAGGAGAGGGGAACACTTACATCAGTAGAAGGAAGGAATTTCTATTGGTGCAGATAATGTAATGTAGTGATCTTAATTGTAAAAAATTTTATTTTCATTCCAGCAGTCATAAAACTGCTTTTCTGTTACCTTTGCAATCAGATCTTTAGGACACAATGTTGCCCTAGGCTCAGTCCAAAGGTTATTTTGCTATTTTAACATTTCAAAGATTTGAGGCATAAGATGTGTAAGGTAGTTTTTCTGCTATGGCAGCTCTGGCTCCACTTTATTTTTATTTGTTTGTTTGTTTATCTTAAACATAGCCTTTATTCTAAAAGTGGAGCAGCAACAAAATGGCATTGAAGAGTTGGTGCACAACAGAGCATGGCACACTCCCAGAGAGTCCCTTCCCCTTATATAGACAGGTGGCAAGAAGGAAGCACATAAGGCACATAAACAACAAAATGGTTGCCACCTGGAAAAGTGCAAGTCATGGTTGCATCAAAGGTGTGCATTATTATGGCAGAGCATGGTGAGAGAGCCTGATTCCATTTGTCTCACAACATGGCAGATACTTTTTTCAAAACATTTTCTATAAATCGAAGTATTTATAGGTGAAACGATATGGTACCTGGAATTTGCTTTAAAAGTGTCTAGGAAAATTTGTGTCAAGAAGAATGGAGGGAACATACATGACACAAATTGGGCTATGTGTTGGTAATTATTATTATTTTTTAGTATTTTTATTGTTAGACTTACTGGGGTGATATTGGTTATCAAGAGTTACATAGGTTGCAGGTGTACAATTCTACAGTGCATCATCTATTTGTTGCATTATATCTTCACCACCCAGTGTGAGTTCTCTTTCCATCACCATATATTTGCTTCCCTCCCCTTATCTCCCATCCCCTCCCCCCCTTGCCCCCAAATAACTCCTAAACTATTGATTGTGTCCATGAGTTTTTTGCTTGTTTGTTTCTTTGAATTTTCTTTGTTGCTTTCAGTATTATATTCCATATATGAATGAAGTAATATGGTTCTTGTTTTTTTCTGTCTGGCTTATTTTACTTAGTATGAAAATCTCTAGGTATGGCTCTATTTTAAAGTGGCTGTATTTATTATAATTTTTGACAGGTGTTGTCCTTAAAGAAAGTATATGTTACTGGATTTTAAAAACAAGTCTATTGAAGTTAACATAGACTTCTTTATACTAAAAGCCCTTAGAAATGCTGAATTGAAAAAAATCACTATAATTTAAAAAAAATAACCAAGGAAATACATACCTGTGACTCTGATATAAAGAACAGAATCTAAAACAAGAGCAGTAGCCTGGGAGGTGAACCCGAAGAGCTTTGGGAATTACTCTCAGGCAGGAACTAGGAATCAAAACCCAAACAAGTCGCTGGGAGGAAGAGAGTGTGAAAAATGTTCCTAAGTAGTGTATGAATGATGCAAGGGCAGTGGCTAATGGGTTGATCAGCCAGTCAGGAACTAGAGAAGAGTAAACTTAGAAAATTGAGAGGTGGTGTTCATAGAGCTCTTGCCGTGGGCAGAGTGGGAGAAGATACTGGTATGTATGTGGATGCCAGCAGAGGGTATCCACGTGGAGGGGCTACTGTAATCAGGTGGGGAAGATGACTTTTTGATGGTGTCACTCAGCCTCTCCCCAGGTTGCTCATGGAGACCATGTACAAATTGACAACTGAGATGGAGCCTGCATGTGACTTTCCACTCACCAAGGTGGATCTGGCATCTGCCACTGCTGATTGTCCAGCTTGTTGATGACAGCTTTTTATTTAAGAAGAAATAAAATGGGTGAAATTAATTAAGGAAAAAACAGAGTCATGCCAGATAAATATGTCACTGTAGATATAGGAAAGATTTAAATAATCTTAGAATTTATATCAATGGAAAAGACTAACTGCAAAGAAAGAAGTTAAAGCAGGATGAAAAATTCAGTATCTCTTCAAAAATATCCAGAATCTTTTACAAGTAAGTTCTACTAAACTTTGAAGGAAGGTTCATGATATGATATAAAATACTCAAAAGAATGGAGGCATATAGGGAAAGCCAAACAACTGCTTTTATTAGGCATAACATTGGTCTTAAAGCCAGTTAGGGAACAAATAAGAAAAAAAGCATTATAGGAAAGCCACCTTTAAGAAATTACGCATGACAGGAGTTCCCTGGTCATGTAGTGGCTAGGCTTTGTTGATGTCAATGCTGTGGTCTGGGTTCGATTCCCAGCCAGGGAACTACCCTCATAAAGAAAACAAACAAACTAAAAAACAAAAAGAAAAAAGAAATTAGGTGTGAAAATCCTGAGAATAATGTTAATTTGTATGTAAATGTATACATATGTTATATAGTATTATGTAATAGTATTCACCAATATACTTTAAAACAATAAACTATTTTTTCAAGTTAAGCATCCCAAGAATACAAAGATACATAAACTTTATATCATTTAACTAAAACTTGAAATAAAGTCACCACTAAATTAAAGGATAAAAAAAGACAAGAATTATCTATCTTAGTAGATATAGGAATTACTACAGATAAATTTAATGCTCCATCTGACCCATACTTATTCAGTCATCTTCACTTTTAAGGACCTATGTGAATAGATTAGTCTCTCCCCCCCCATTACCAGAATAATCTTTATACCAAGACCCATGACTTTAGTCTCATTTGCAAAGTTCCTGTAGCTGTGCATAATAACATATTCAGGTTCTCAGGAGCAGGGTTTGAACATACTGGTGTGGTCATTATTCTGCCTACAATGGTGCACAGGTAACATGATATAACATGGCACTTGCATAACATGATTTTGCTCTAACATGGTTCAAGAATTGGGGAAAACCCTCACACAACATGACACCCTAGAACACAGTTTTACTGTAACATGGTTTGAGAATTGGAGAAATTCTCAAATAACACGGTGTGAAGTAAGAACTTTTAAGTGCAAAATCTATCATTTGAAATTAGGAAAATCCCCAAATAACATGGAACATAATAAATCTTTTAGAAAATGTATTGAGGTAACATTGATTAGTAAAAATTACATAGGTCACAGGTGGACCATTCTACTTTACATCTTCTATGTGTTATATTATGTGGTCATCACCCAGAGTGAGTTCTCTTTCCATCACCATATGTTTGTGTCCCTGTCCCTTCTCCCCTATCTTGCTTCCCCCTTACCTTCAGGTAACTACTAAATTATTGACTGTGTCCATAAGTTTGTTTCTTTGTTGCTTTCAATTTTATGTTAACAATCCAACTAAATTTCTCCATCCCTTTCTCTTATTTTACCCACTCTCCCATCTCTCTTTCCATGTTGAGCAAGTGCCTCTAATTTTCTTTGCAGTACTGGTTTGGTGGTGATGAGTTTCTTGAGTCTTCAATTTTGAATGCTAGCTTTGCTGGATACATTATTTTTGGTTGTAGATCCTTGGTTTTCATCATATTGAATGTTTTTTGCCATCCCTTCTGGCCTGTAAAATTACTGGTGAGAAATCAGCTGAGAGTCAAATGGGTGTCCCTTTGTAAGTTACTACTAGCATTTCTCTTGCTGTTTTTAGAATTTTCTCTTTTTTAAAAAATTTTGCCATTTTAATTATGATGTGTTTTGGTGTATTCCTGTTTGGGATCATCTTATTTGGAATCCTCTGTGCATCTTGGACTTATATATCTAGTTCCTTTTCCAGGTTAGGAAAATTTTCAGTCATTATTTCTTCATATAATTTCTTGATCCCTCACTTTTTCTCTGTCCCTTCCAGCACACCTATTGTTTTGATATTTTTACGTTTGATGTAATCCCAGAGGAACCTCAATCCATCCTCATTTTTTTTTAATATATATTTTTCTAACTGTTATGGCTGGGTGTTTTCTGCTGGCTTTTCCTATAAATCACTGCTTAGTGTTTCTATTGTATCTAGTTTAAGGACTCATATTACATTTCTCATTTCAGTTAATACAGTCATTAACTCTCTCTGGCCCTTTATAATGGTTTGTAAGTCTTCTTTAATGCTTGCTATATCTCTCTTGAAATTATCAGTCAGCTCCTTAAGTGTTTTTATAATCTTTGCTTTGAGTTCTGTTTTTGATGGGTCATATGTCCCCATCTTTTTATTTTGAGCATTTATTCTCTGGATTCTTATTTTTGCATTCTCTCTGGACCCTTGCTGCTGCAGTTTCTTTGGTGTTCACTGCTGATACTGGGTGGGTAAAGGTATGTGGGGAAGGGGTGTTTGCAGCTTTTTCTTCCTGAGGCTCTGGGGGTCATGCAGGAAGTTTGGGTGTGATTTTGTCTTTCTGTTCTCAGTTTGCCCTGAATGCAGATTCTGCTCCGAGCTATGGGGTCAGTCCTGTCTGAGGGTCCTTCAGAATGTGTTGATTGTGGGCCAAGAAACATGCATGCAGCTCCTTCTCTCCTTCTTCTTCCCCTTTCTTGCCAGAGCATTTTGTGCTGTGGCTCCTGTTGCTCCTCCTCTAGGAACTGCAGTGAAGCCAAACCTCTGCATTTTGGAGACCGGTCTGCAACTCCTGGGGCCATAGTGAAGTGGTTGCATGTACAGAGCCCTATGAACATTGACATAAGTAACTCCATTTAAAAACCTGAGTGACCCCATAGTTAGAACATGCATAGTTAGGATGTGTCTGGACCCAGTGATAAACAAGGGTATTTACATGCTGTCACCCTGCTGAGAACACCCTGCACCTTCATCTGGAACAGATAAGGCCTGTGAGAAGAAAGATAAAAGAGACTAAATTTTTGACTGGAAGAAAATTGCTGTGATCTCACTGAGACCTCTTGCTGCTGGGGACTCAACCAAGGCATCTGCCACTGGAGGCTCTGCCCAATCAGAAATTTATCAGCTGCAGTTCCCGGACCAGCCTGAGCCTAAAATCTTACATTGGACTGGTTCGTTACTCATTGCCTCTGTACCTTATCTCTCTCTCTCTGAATTTAAAGTGAGTAAAATGTTTAATAATATATTAATGTTGTCTGTCTTACTTCTGCCACAACCCATGGGATTCCCTTAGGAACCGAAGGGAATGCCCAGTCTCAAAGGCCCCGCCTGGTTGGGTGGAGATTTGGCGTCTTTTGGGGAATGTGCCTCCACTGGTTCTATTCCAGTTGACTTTCAGGAAAAGACTGCATCTAGCCACTTTCAAAGCACTTGTAGCATTTCAGTATCTCAGACCTCTGTCTCTGGGCCCCCTTTTCTCTGTTCCATGGATCAAGTGAGGTCCAAAGCACTCTCCCACTGCCTTCTTCCTCCTCCCTCCCCCAGTGGTAGAGTTCCAAGATGGGACCTGTGTGGCTGTGTCTCTGCTCTTGTCCTTTTATTTATTCTTTGTATAACCCTCTGCCTGCCTGTAAGTGCCTTAATGTAATGAGTGGGTTTCTTAGCTGAGATTGTGCATTGTGTAAAGGGTCCTTGGTTGAGGGATAGATGTTTTATTAGTTGTAATCTCCTGAGAAGTTTTTGAGAGGTCCCTCTCATGCTGTCATTTTGTTGCTGGGTCCAATAAAAACTTTTAAGAGCAAAATATATCTCATTTGAAAATTTTCATTCAAGCGTGAGTGTTGTATCAGATTTGACTGCAGAATTTTAAAATGTATTAGATTTTTAAATCCATTTTGGTCATGGAGTGTTAAGTACAAACATTTTAAAACTGTGTTTTTCTTTTGACTACATTATACATAGATTAAAAATTTTTTGGATGAGTATTATTCAACTTTTTTAAAAGAAATGATAATTATGTTTTTCATTTTTGTGAATTAATTTGTAGCCCTAAACTATACATATTAATATGTTATACTTTTGGTGAAAATTGTTTTAATAAAGATTTTTCTCTTAATTATAAAAACATAATAGTATATATTTTTTTTTAATTTTTGGAAGCTAATCTCCTTTTTTTACTAGTTCTTTGTTTCATATAACATGGATTCACATAACACAGCATTTTTAGGAACCTAACAACCGTGATCTACAGGGATTACCTGTATGTGGTGAATGAAAAGGTTTAACATTCATCAAGTTGAAGTCCCAAAAGACAAAAATGGAGTACATGGAGGGAGGCATGGTGTAAAGAGATTATTGCTAAAGATTAAGCAAATGTTTAAAGAACACTATGAATAAAAAGAGATCCATGATGATTCATATTTCTCTGGAATGTCTGGAAAACAAAGACAAACGATGATCTTAAAAGTAATCACAGAAGAAAAACAGATGATCTGGAAAGAAACTCCAGCTAGAATGCAACTGACTTCTCCCTGTCAATGAATAGCAACTAGAAGATAGTGAAGTACCATGTTCAAAAGCTGAGGGAAAACCAATGTCAAACTCAGAATTTGGGACTGGAAAATTGATCTTTCAAGTTAAAAAATAGACATATTTATGTTAAAAAACTCCCACTTATTTATTAGGAAAATACCTACTAACTAAAGGTATTTAAAAAGTTTAGAGAGATATATCAGTAAGCAAGCAGAAAAGTTAATTGGTAATAATAGGTCTATGTAAATCAATACTGTATTTATAAAATATTAATAATATGGAGTTGAAAGCACAGAAATAAAATAAATAAAATGCTTTATATGTTGTGTTATAATTTATCTATCTGTCCACCCCAGCTAGGCCCTGTCATCCTGATGGATGAGAGAGTTAAAAAAAAATTTTTTTTTTTTTTGTGTGTGTGTGTGTTATAAAAATCTTTGTTTTTTTTTTTAAATTCATTTTTATTGTTAGACTTATTGGGGTGACATCTGTTAGCAAGGATTACATAGGTTTCATGCATACAATTCTACAGTGCATTGCCAACTTGTATAATAAGTTCACCACCTAATGTGACTTCTCTTTCCATGACCTTATATTAAGCTTCCCATCCCTCCTCTCCCACCCCTCCCCTTTCTCCCCTCCTTAAGCCACTCATCCCCAAATAAACTTTAAACTATTGATTGTGTCCATGCGTTGTTTGTTTATTTGTTCATTTATTTTCTTTTTGTTGCTTTCAGTTTTATATTCCGTATATGAGTGAAGTCATACCGTTCTTTGTTTTTTCTGTCTGGCTTATTTCACTAAGCATGATGATCTCCAGGTCCTCCATTTTGTTGTAAATGGTAATATTTCATGTTTTCTTATAACTGAGTAGTATTCCATTGTGTATATGTACCACAGCTTCTTTCTCCAGTCATCTGTCACAGAGCACTTTGATTGTTTCCATGTTTTGGCCACGTGAACAGCGCTGCAATGAATATTGGGGTACATAAGCTTTGTGGAAAAAGGTTTTCATGTCTTTTGTTTATATAAAGCATCATGTCATGCACAAATAGTGACAATTTGATCTTTTCTTTCCCAATTTGGATAACTTTTATTCCTTTCTCTTGCCTGATCACTGTGGTTAGAACTTCCAGTACTATATTAAATAGAAGTGGTGACAGGGGGCATCCCTGTCTTGTTCCTGATTTTAGGGGAATAGGCTTCAGCTTTTCCACATTCAGTATGATGTTAGCCGAGGGTCTGTCATATATGGCCTTTATTATGTTGAGATACTTTCCTTCTATTCCTATTTTATTTAGTGTTTTGATCATAAATGGATGTTATATCTTGTCAAATGCTTTTTCTGCATCAATTGAAATGACCATATGGACTTTATCTTGGATTTTGTTTATGTGGTGTATCACATTGATTGATTTTCATATGTTGAACCATCCTTGTGCTCCTGGGATGAATCCCACTTAATCTTGATGTATGATTGTTTTGATGCATTTGTATTCTGTTTGCTAATATTTTGTTTAGGATTTTTGCATCTGTGTTCATCAGAGATATTGGTGTATAGTTTTCTTTCTTTGCATTGTCTTTGCCAGACTTTGGTTTTAAGGTAATGTTTGCCTCATAGAATGAGTTAGTAAGTATTGCTTCCTCTTCAATTTTTTAGAAGAGTCTGAGGAGGATAGTTGTTCATTCTTTGAATGTTTGGTAGAACTCGTTGGTGAAACTATCTGGTCCAGGGCTTTTCCTTTAGGGAGACTATGGATAGTCATTTTAATGTCTTCGCTATTGATTGGTCTATCTAGATTATCTAGTTCTTCTTGGTTCAGTCTGTGTAGGGTTTTTAGAAACTTGTCCATTTCTTCTAGGTTGTAAAATTTAGTAGCATAATATCCTTCATAATATTTTCTTATAATCCTGTGCATTTCTGTGGTATCAGTGGTAATTTGTCCCCTTTCATTTCTAATTTTGGATATTTGTGTTCTTTCCTTTCATTCTTTGATTAGTCTTGCCAAGGGTTTGTCAATTTTGTTGACTTTCTCAAAGAACCAGCTCTTCGTAATATTAATTTTTTTCTATTGTCCTTCTGTTCTCTAATTGGTTTAGCTCTGCTTTAATTTTGATTATTTCTTTCCTTCTGCTGACTTTGGGTTTTGTCTGCTCTTCTTTTTCTAGTTCTTTAAGATGGGATGTTAAGATGTTTACTTGTGATTTTTCTTGTTTCTTATGATAAGCCTGTAGTGATATAAATATTCCTCATATTACCTCTTTAGCTGTGTCCCAATAATTCTGATATATTGTATTTTCATTGTCATTAGTTTCTACATATTTTTTAATCTCATCTTTTATTTGTTCTTTTATCCAGTCCTTTTTTATTAAGCTGTTGTTTAATCTCTACATATATGTGTTTATTTTTTCTGCTTTCCATTTACACTTGATCTCCAATTACAAAGCTTTCTGATCTGAGAATACACTTGGTATAATTTCGATCTTCTCGAATTTCCTGAGGCTATTTTTGTGTCCCAGCATGTGGTTTATCCTTGAGAATGTTCCATGTGCACTAGAAAAGAATGAATGGTCTCTTTTTGCTGGATGAAGTGTCCTGTAAATGTCAATTATGTCCAATTGCTGTAAATTGTTGTTTACAGCTGATGTTTCCTTATTTATTTTCTGTTTGGATGATCAGTCTATGGCTGTTAGTGAGGTATTTAAGTCTCCCACAATGATTGTGTGTTCATCAGTTTCTCCTTTCAAATCTGTTTGTAGTTTCTTTGTATATTTTGGTACATCCAGGTTGGGAGCATATATATTAATTAGTGTCGAGTCTTCTTGTTGTTGTATTGTGCCTTTTATCATTATGTAATGTCCATCCTTGTCTTTTACTATCTTTTTTAATCTGAAGTTTATTTCATTAGATATCAGTATGGAAACTCCTGCTTTTCTCTGGTTACCATTTGCTTGGAGTATTGTATCCCATCCTCTCACTCTGAGTCTTTGTTTGTCCTTATGGTTGAGGTGTGTTTCTTGGAGACAGCATATGGATGGGTTCTGTTTTTTAATTCAGTCTGCTACTCTGTGTCTTTTTATTGGTGAGTTCAGTCCATTAACATTTAGAGTGATGATTAATATGTGAGGATTTCCTGTAGCCATTACTTATTTCTTTCTTCGTTTTTGTTTTATTTTTGTTTATTTCTTGTTATCTCAACTTTGTTCCATTTTTCTTGATGTTTTGTTTCAGGTTGAAGAGCCTCCTTCTGTATTTCTTGGAGTGCTGGCCTTGTGGTGGCAAATTCCCTCAGCTTCTGTGTATCTGAGAAGGTCTTTATTCCACCTTCATATCTGAAAGATAATTTTGCTGGATAATTTATTCTTGGCTGTAAGTTCCTCTCTTTTAGATTTTTGAATATTGGATTCTACTCCCTCCTTGCTTGTAGAGTTTCTGCTGAGAAATCTGATGCCAGCCTGAGGGGTTTTCCTCTAAATGTTATAGTTCTTTTTTCCCTGCCTGCCTTGAGAATTGTCTCTTTGCCTTTAATTTTGGACATCTTTAGTACCATGTGTCTTGGAGAAGATCCGTTAGGTTTCAGGTATCTAGGGGACCTGTTTTCTTCTTGAACTTGGGGTTCCAAATTTTTCCATAGGTTTGGAAAGTTCTCATCTACTAGTTGTTTGAGTATGTTCTCTGTAGAATGCTCTACCCCTCCTTCTATTCCTATGATCCTGATGTTGTTTTGTCTCATGGAGTCAGATAGTTCTTGCAGAGTTCTTTCAATCCTTTTGGTTCTCTTCCTCTTTCTGAGTTCTTTCCATGTTCCGATCTTCAATATCACTAATTCTTTCTTCCATCTGCTTGGCCCTGTTTCCTATGGCAGTTATTTCACTTCTCACTTCTTTTATTGTATTATTTATCTCTCACATTTCCATCTCAATCTTCCTCATGTTTTGAATTTCTTTGTTAAATTGATCCTTTTGTTCATGGAGTTCCTTTTTTATGTCATTCATGTCCTTTTTTATGTTGTTTATGTCAGCCGTGGTGTTCTGCAAGTATGTTTTCATTTCTCTCAGAGCCTTTAGAATGGCTACTTTAAATTCTCTGTCACTTAGTTCAGAAACTTCTAGGTCTAAGAAGCTGTCTTGATGAGTTTCCTGATCTTTCTGAGGAGTTTTAGTTTTTAAAGAATTCATTCTGTGTGCTGGGTTCTTCCTCTTTGACATGAGGTCATTATATTCTGTAGTATTGCCCAGAAGCCCAGATTGGTACTTTCGTGGTGTCTTGCTGTAGGACAGACGTGAGGTGGCACTAGGGGGGGGCAAGTTATGGGAGAGAAAGGGGTTGTTTATTTCTTATTTCTTGTCTCCTGCTATATTTGGAGCTAGTATGCATCTATCATGGTCCCTCTGCTTCCTGTAGTTAGTTAGTTGGTCAGGGAGAGCCCAACAAATGGCACACTGGGGAAGCTCCATCTTCTGCCCTATGCTGGGGAAGCTGGGTGTTGCGGGCAAAGGCTTCTCTTGCTGGCTGGGGTGAATGCTATCAAATCCACCTTTCTTCCCAGGCCTGCTTCCATGGCCAAATGTTGGGGCAGAGTCTGCGGGCTCACACTGCTTTTAGGACCTCGGGGCACACGAGCAGGCGCGCGCATAAGTCCGAAGCTGTGTGTCTGACCCTGCGGTAGGAAGGCAGCTGGCTTGCCTCTGCAGTGGGCTGGAACGGGAACTGCAACCCCATGCAGGAGCTGTGCACGCCATGCTGGGCAGCCGGTCTGCCTCCGCAGCAGGCCGGGAATGGGAACCACAGCCCTGCGCAGGAGTTGTGGGCGCCTGCGCTGTGGGTCCCAAGGGAGCCTAGAGCCAAGGTGTCCTCTCTGCTGTTCAGAGTCCTTGCTTAGCCCCGCTCCAACTGAAAAGTTCCAGAGGCTGGCTCTCATGCTCTGTCCCCAACTTGCTGCTCCAAATTCCAGCTACCCAATGACTCCCACTGTTGTTAGGGCTTTTTCTCTTGTCGACTCTTGGCCTCTCCCCTCCCATGCACTGCTGTCAGCCGTGATCAGGTCCTACTGAGATCTGTCTTTGTTCCCTCTTCTGTCTCCTGCTTGCCCCCTTCCCTCCATCCTTTAGGTGTTTACTTGCGATGCGTGGATTTCTCAGCTGCCATTTTTGTCACACAGGGTCCTCTTTCTTGGCTCCTGGGTGGCCGTTCAAGAGGCTTTAGGGACCTTTTCTCCAGTCGCCATATTGTCCTCCTCAGAGTTTAAAATTTTAATTTAGACTCCACTTATACATGTTATCAGAGAATGGGGTCCCTCTTGGTGTGGTGTCCAGGTTCTTGGTATCTTGAGCAATAATTGGATGAGACACACACCAAAATATAGAGGTGAAGCAGAGGCACTTCACTAAAAGGAAAGTAAGGCGAACCAAAGAGAAAGTTTATTGAAAGGAAAAGTACACTCCTAAGAGGTATGAGTGGGCTCTAGCAGGAAAGTGGCTCAAGAGTCCTGAATAATGAGGCCTTGACAGTCTCTCTCTCTCTCTCTCTCTCTCTCTCTCTCTCTATATATATATATATATATATATATATATATATATATATATATATATATATATATATGAAAAAGTGAAAAGTGTAGTTTACTGAAAGATATGTATCTTTACAAAGAGAAATAGCAAACAATCCAATCTAGAAGTTTAAATAAAAGTAGATGATTTTAAAATTAACAATATATATAAAGCTGAAGTCACTGCCTTAGGTAATTTATATACTGCATCCAGTATTTTATGTAGGACATTCATCTTTAAGGCAGAAAAATGGAATCTGACATGAAATGACTTGGCTCATACATCCAAGGTTCTGACTAGGAGTAGACTTGAGCAGACAGATTCCTTGTTAGTGAGGACTTATCTGTGGTGACAATTTTGTCCTTAGAGTATGTTATGTAACAGAAATACATTTGAGAGAACAGAAAAGGATGAATTCTAAGACATGCGAATGAGATTTTTAAACAAGAGGTCAATGAGAGTAGGCTCTTTATTATAAGGTGAAACTACTCCCACAACAAACTAACAAATCAACAGATGCCTTCTGATAAGGTATATAAAATATTTGAAATGTTAAAGAATTACCTTTTTGGAGTGTATTATTTTAGACTAATATTCAAGGTCTAGTATAAAAGGTAGCTTGAATAGTTAAAAGCAGTTGAATGTCAACTCATGCTGGAACTCACAAAGCTACCACTTAGGATATTCCTACCCCATCAATAAAATCCTGTGCATGGAGGATAGCAATATGTATTAAAATAAAAACAAAGCTCCCCTGACACATGTGCAAAACCACTCATCAGTAACTAGCAAGAATGTATGAAAAACATCTTAATTCAGAATCAGAGGCAGGGAAGCTGGACAGATGCAACAATGAACCACCTGCCCAGGTGGGT
>PVJL010014247.1:0-14479 GCA_004026885.1 Lyroderma lyra | reverse complement strand
ACAACAGGAATGAAAACCACAGTTGGACTGGAACCTTAGGAGATGTGCTACTCAGAGTGGGAGTTTGCAAAGTACTGAGAGGAACCAGGCCTTCAGCCAGGTTACCTCCCCTGCAGACCAAGGTTCAAAGCCTACAGGGCTGCATGTGCTACTTCACCTCTCTGCATCCTGTTGCCAAAACTATAACAAAAACGAAAGCAAACTATAAGGCAGGTCTTAAGCAAATGATGTCAACTCTAATTGTGTAAGTACCTTGTTGTGTGCCTAATATTGATGCTATCATCCTGGCAGTTGTCAGGAGTGTACAAAAATGACCTGCCTAATTTTTAAACACATGAAGGTTTTCTTCTTTCATGATTGCAGGAGTCCACACAAGAGTTGTAAACAGTGATACAAAATACTGTAAACAGAGTTTGTATGAAACAAAAGAACAAATCCAAATTTATAAGTGGATAAAAAAACAAGAGGGCAGCTTCATATAAAGTCCTCCATCCTGTGCTGAGTGATTTGATTACAAATAGAATCCTGAGCTGAAAACAGATCTGGGGAAGAACCATCTTTGTATACAAACTATCCAAAGGATGTCAACGCTTTCACTTATCGCTAGTGATATTCCACTGCCAGAGATGGTTCTGGATGTGTGACTTTGGAGAAGTTTATAGCTTCATGTGGTCCCTGGGCCTGGGGCCAACTGTGGCGCTTGCCATGGATGTGGACATGACATCATCCTCCACTTGCTCCAGTTCATGCTGCAGCTCCTAGCTGACACTGGGCTGCAGGGCTGTTGGGGAGGAATCACTCCTTTGGGAAGCAGCTCTGGAGAA
Organism: Lyroderma lyra; assembly: GCA_004026885.1. Lineage (NCBI taxonomy): Eukaryota > Metazoa > Chordata > Mammalia > Chiroptera > Megadermatidae > Lyroderma > Lyroderma lyra. The sequence goes on along the minus strand of PVJL010014247.1, from coordinate 13,655 downwards.
AGATGATACAGAAGCTGAAGTAGGTGAGGTGATTGATCCAGCGAGGAATCTCCTTCTCACAGAGAATCTCTGAGAAAGCTGAAGAAAAGTGATTGCAGTTTTTGTGCATCAAATGATAGGTGTTGCCTTTGTATTCTTTTTTCAGTTCTTCTATAATTTTTTCTGTATCACCTAAGAAGTCACTGCTTCTTAAAACACAGTTAAATTTAAATGTTTCTCCTAGTTCAGGAGTATTTACTGGGGAAATTTCTAATATTCCAGAAAAGAGGTAAGGATGACTACCATAAGCAAATTCTCTGCTGTATACTTCAATTCCTGAATGAAAAACTCCAATTCCAATGGATGAGGTGTACTCATTCATCCAGTCATACACATTGAGAACCACTAGCTGGTTAGCTCCCATCCTCCTTTCTGTGGCCACCACCTCATGCTCCAGGTGCTCTATCTCCTTGGGGCTGAGGCCACTCCCAACCCTGAGGATGCTTCAGGGGGCTAGACCTGGGCACTAAGCGCACAGCCTGATCCAGGGAAGCCAAAATAGGAGTATCAGGAAGCCTGGTCATTGCAGGGTGCCACCAATAGAACTCTCTGTGGGGAAGGGGCCAAGCCAGTTTATATTTTCTTTAGTTGTAAAGAGTTAAGCCTACTTGGGTGTGAGGTCTCTTGATTGACATCTTTGATTGACAGGAGGAGTTGTCACCTTTGTAGACTGAGCATGTCCCTTTCCAGATTTTAGTTTGTTATAATGAACTTCTGGATATATATATATATATATATATATATATATATATATATATATATATATAATACTGACGGTATAATGAGGCTAAAGTGAAATGAGGGTGACTAACTCCTTGCACAGGTGTTAGTAACTGGCTTTAACTGGTGGGCTTTGTGTATCCTACAACTTTCTTTGTGTTAGCTAATTTTTCCTATAATTTCCCTTGGGATTGCCTAATTTGGGGCAGGGATTACTAAGAAAAAGAGTGGTAATAGGGTGGTGACTATTCCCGCAAGGTGGGTCCCCTGGGAGGGGTTTTGAGATCCCTCCTCTTCTATCTGTCTTCTTCATTTTTCTCTTGAGCAGCATGATTCCCTATAAATCTCTATGGGAAGTTGAGGGACAGGAGATGTCTTTTTCTATATCTGCTTCCTGCTGCATGTGGCCATTCTCCCTACTTACTAGGGACTCATGGAGCTCTGACTCTATCTGATCTAAAAAGGGAAGGGGTTTTGAGATCCCCTTGGGAAGCTGTGTTGATTTCTTTAGTCAGAATAGGCTGGAAGCCTTGCTGAGGAATTATTTGTATCACAGTAGCCCCTAGAGGAGGAAAAATAGATTCAGTTACTATATTTCAAAGTATTTTCCCAAGAAGCAGGCCTCAAAGTCACTACATGATGGATTGAGCCTGTGACCACCTCCTGTGGCTTAACCAATCTATTGGGTGATGTTGCCTACCCTGCAGCAGGGTCTGGAAAGGCTTGAAAAAGGCTGAAGTGCATAAATCACAAGGTACAGAATAATTGTTTAAAGCAAAGCAAGAGGTAGAAAGGAGAAATTCTCTAATTCAGGCTGGAAGTAATCTCTTCTTTAAGGCTAGAGACCAGGGAAGATTGATTGAGAGGTGGATAAAGGCTAGGGACTAGGAGAAAGTCAAGGCTGGGGAGCCAAGGATCTAAGAAAAAGGGAATAGAAGTTCTTTTAGTGAGGGGCTCACCCATTTGGCCTGCATCATACATAGTACCCAGAATAAAGAAGGTATTTAATCACTGTTTACCAAATGAATGAGTTTCCTGGAAGCTCTTCAAAGTTCAGGAATTGTGATGCATGAGTAGAATTCAGAAGAGGTTTAATGGAGTGACATAAAATAAAATGGTGGTATAGAGAACTTGAAGCATCCATCCTTACACAGAACAATGAAAAACCAGTAAAAACTGTCAGAGTCAACTTTATCAGAACTCTGGAGAGTAATGGAGTGTTGATAAATACCAAGAAAATGCTAAAACAGGAAAAGGTAACAGAAACTCAATAGGAGAGCTTCGTGGTGTCTTGCGTTATTCTTGGTTCATTTCTTCCTTCCCAGCAGAGCTGTAACCTTGAAGACAGTGTTACTACTGTAGCTTCTTGGTGTCAGAGGAATCATAGTGGACATTGTTGTCAAAGAATTGTGACTTTCTGGTTTGATATGTCAGGTGGCTCCTGCAGGATGAATGCCAATAACTTGTCTTTATTTCACTTAACTCATAACTATCTCAGAGTAGGAAAGCAGCTCAGGGCATTTGTCAAAAATATTTAAATGCCAATGAACCAACAGCCGACACATGGGGCAAAAAACATCACTTTGGGAAAGTAACATATATGCAGAAAAGTTGGGGAGGAAGAGCAGAGAAGTGAGGTACTTTGGACAAAACGGGCTGTGAAAATATCCACATATTGTTGGGAATGTTAAAGGCCATATGCATGCCCAACTTGGGGCACATGATCAGAAAAGACCTGAGAAGGCCATGAGATCATACCTCTGGCTGATCTTCAATCCATGCACAAGCAGGAAGTGAAGGCAAAGGGAGTTGTGAACTGTACAAGATGAGTGTTGAAGCATGCCCCAACACACATACATAAAGCTCAGCTCCAAAGGCTGAGAGATATTTTCTATTTTTCTTCTTGGTTCCAGACATTTATGGAAATCTCTGTTCAAATCACTAGCTGACCACCAAACTAACAGGATAGAGACTTTAGTGACTATGTACAAAAGATAATACAATCTATACAAAAGTCATTTAGAAAAGTCACTAAACAAAGGAACAACTACAATTCACAGCAAGCAACAATAAGAAGCCCCAGGGAGAGAAGAAAATGTGATTTTTGGAGTTATCACATGATACTATTCTAAATGTATAGTTTTCACAATATTATGAGGCATTCAGTGAAGTCAGAAAGTATGGGCCATTCACAGTAAGAAAGAAATGGACAGAGAATATTGCTGAGGAAGTTCAGACTTTGGGCTTACTGGAGAGAAAATTTAAATTAGTTATTGTAAGGGTGCTCAAAGAACTAAATGTATCCCATGAACAAAAAGTAAAACAAGCCAGGAGAACTATGTTTAAACAAAGAATTCTCTGCCAAAAATCAACAAACAGACAGAGAATTTTAAAAGGAACCAAATAGAAATTCTGGAGTTGAAAAATACAATGACTGAAGTGAAAATTTCATCAGAGGGAGTTCAATAGAATATTTGAATAAGCAGAAAAAAACCCAGCAAACTTGAAGTTAGTCAGTTGAAATGATGCAGTTTGAGAAGGAAGAGAAAAAAAAGAATAAAAATGCATAGTGTCTTAGAGATCTGTGAGATACCAGCAAACATACCAACAAACACATTGTAGGAGTCCCCAGAGGAGAAGAGAGAGAGAACATTTCAGAGTTTTTGAAGAAATAATGGACAAAACTTTCTCAAATTTAATAAAATTCACATAATGAATCTACACATCCAATAAGTTCAACAAAATTCAAGCAGCATAAATTCAAAGAAACCCACACTGAGTCATGTTCTATATAAACTGCCAAATCCAAAGACAAAGAATCTTGGAAGCAGCAAGAGGGAAGTAGTCATGTATAAGGAATCTTTTATAATAATGACAGCGAATTCCTTTGCAGAAACTATGGATTCCAGAAGTCACTGGGATAACAAATTCAACATCTGAGAAAACTCAACCAAAAAGTCCTTATGTGGCAAATGTATCCTTCAGAAATAAAAACATTAAGATATTCCCATATAAACAAAAGCTAAAGGAGTTATCTTTAGTTGGACTGACCTACTAGATGCTAAAATGGTATTTTTAGGTTGAAGTAAAAGGACACTTCAAAGTAACTTCAAGATATATGAAAAAATAGAGAACACGTAAAGGTAATACTCAGCTGAATATAAAAATCAGTATTCTTTGCTTTTCCATATACATTTCAGAATCAACATTCAAGTTTCCACAAAATTCCTGTAGGATTGTTATTGGAATTTCATTGTATCTATGCATAAGAGTGTAAAGAATTGCCATCCTAATATCACATCTTCCAATCTGTGAACATGATATATTTCTGAGTTTAAAAATAAAAGTTAAAAAATTGTCCTCTGGATAGAGGTCTTACACATATTTCACTAGAGTTATTGCTAGATATTTGGTGTCTTTTGATAGTAATATAAATAATATAATTTAAAATTTTTTCATTCTCTAACCTTTATCTTTTATTTTCTTCATAGTCATGTCGTCTGTTTTATTTCTTTATGACATTTTTATTTCTTTCCAAACCTTATTTCTTTTCTACTTCTCTCTTTCTTTTTTGTTCCTTTTTTTCTGCTTGCAAGGATCTCTAATAGATTCTTGAATAGAAGTAGTGCTAATAGGTTTCCTTTTTTCCTTCCTGCTCTCAGAGGAAAAACTTCTTCTATTAAGAATGATGTTTAGTGAAGAATTTTATAAAAGTAATATCTTTTTATCAGATTAAAAATGTTGTCTTTACTTTTAATTTTTAATGTATGTTTATTATTAATTGATGCTTATTGTTATTCATGGTGTTAATTTTTGTCAAATGTTTTTTCTGAATGTGTTCTTATTTTTCTCTTTTCTGTTAATATTAGGGTAGACCCCAAAACCCCAGAATTATCTTATGGAGTGTGGGCCCCTTGTAATACAGGTCTCCCTAACTGGGTGAGTGTTCTAGGAACTCACCTGTAACAGCTGGCATTGTGTGAGAGGATGCATTCAGCTTCAGAGAATCTTTTTGTTTTGAGACTGATTTTTCAATGCATTTGCCCATTTCATGATGGGTGATTTACATGAACAACATGTGGCTTGATAACACACCTGCCCACTCTGCACTGAGTATTCGGCAGTTTTGACCAAAAATTGCATGACCCCCATGCCCCATCCTCCCTATTCAATCGATCCCACCCTGAGTGACTTTATTTTGCCTCACAGGATGAAAAAAGTCCTCAAAGGGGAATGTTTTGCTGATGTCGAAGAGGTGAAACAAAAAATGACAAAAGCACTAAAAAGTATCAAAATTGACAAGTTCAAACATTGTTTTTGAGCAGTGAAAAAAAGCACTTCAACAGGTATACTTCATCAAATGGAAAGCACTTTAAACATGACTGAAGTTTAAATGTCTAAGAATAAATATACAATTTGTTATAAATAAATTTCAGTTCATTTGGATTTCCCTTCATGTACTCAACTGTGAAAAAGAATGAAATCTTGCCATCTGAAACAACATGGAGGGACCTAGAGGGTATTGTGCTTAGTGGAGTAAGTCAGACAAAGACAAGTACCACATGATCTCATATATATGTTGAATCTAAAGAATAAAACAAACAAATAAATAAACAAAAAAAAAACAAACTCATAGAGAACGTTTTTATCCTTTATCTTTATTTTTCAATTACATTTGATATACAATATCATATTGGTTTCAAGTTACAGCAAAATGATAAGACATTTATATAACTTACAAAATTTTTCTTCTGATACATTTGGTTCCCATCTGACACCGTATATAGTTATTACAATGTCATTGACTATATCCCCTCTATAGTCAACAAGGATGCAGTTTATATCCTTGTGACTATTTTGTGACCATGAATTTCCATTAATACCTTATGATTTATTTTCTTTTTGCACCCATCCCTCCCATTCTCCTCCCATCACCCCAACAAATCCAGTACGCATCTGATGCCACCCATAGTTATTGTAACATTATTGACTATATTCCCATGTTATCCCTATATCCCCATAAGTATTACTTTGTAGCCAGCATACTGAAGTTCCCAATCTCTTCCTTTTATTTCATCCCCTCCCCCAACCTTCCTCGCATCTGGAAACAAACCAAATATTTTCTATATCTATGGATCTGTTCCTCTTCTACATATTTATTTTATTCTTTGGATTTCCCCTATAAACAAAGTTAACTTACATCTGTCTTCCTCTGTTTGACACTTCACTCAGTGCAATACTCTTCATGTCTTTCAATTGGAGATTTAATTCATTTAAATTGAAATTAATTGTTGCTTTGTACTATTGCCATTTTGCTGTTCATAATTTTATTTTTCTCCCACCTCTAAAATTTCTTGTAATATTGGTTTGGTGGTGATGCACTTCTTTAACTTTCTCTTGTCTGAGAAGCTCTTTATTTGTCCTTCAATTTTGAATGATAGCTTTGCTGGGTGGAGGAATCTTGGTTGTAGGTCCTTGCTTTTCATCACATTGAATATTTCCTGCCACTCCCTTTGGCCTGCAAAGTTTCTATTGAGAAATCAGCTGACATCTTATGGGAGCTCCCTTATAAGTGACTAGGTGTTTTTGTCTGACTACTATTAGTATTCTCTCTTTATCTTTAAACTATGCCATTTTCATTATATTGTGTTTTGGTGTGGGCCTATTTGGGTTTATCTTGTTTGGGACTCTGTGGTTCCTGGGCTTGTATGTCTGTTTCCTTTGCCAGGTTAGGGATGTTTTCAGTCATTATTTCTTTAAATAGTTTCTAAATTCCTTGGTTTCTCTCTTCCCCTTTTGGTACTCCTATGATGAGAATGTTGTTGTGCTTGATGTTGTCCCAGAGGTCTATTAAACTGTCCTCATTTTTTTTGGATTCATTTTTTCTTTTTGCTATTCTGGCTGGATGTTTTCTGCTGGCTTGTCTTCCAGTTTGCTTATTTGATCATCTGCTCCATCTAGTCTGCTGGTGATTCCTTCTATTTCATTTTGAATTTCAATTACAGTATTCTTCATTTCTGACTGGTCCTTTTTTATGATTTCTATGTCCTTCTGTCTCTCTGTTGAAGTTTTCACTAAGTTCTTGAGCATTCTTAAAATCATTGTTTTGAGCTCTGTACCTGATAGGTTGCTTGCCTCCATCTTGTTTAGTTGTTCTTCTGGAATTTTCTGCTGTTCTTTTATTTGAGGCATAATTTTATATTTCCGCATTTTGGACGTGTGTCCGTATTTGTTTCTATGTATTAGGTAGATCTACTACATCTCCCCGTATTCCTGGATAGCCTAGTAGTAGGTGCCCTGTGGGGCCCTGGCACTGTATCTCTGGTCACCTGTGCTGGCTGCTTCTGTAAATTCTGGTTTGATACCAGTGTTATGCCTGGAGCTACTCAGAAAAAGTCTGAAAGCACACCAATGCTTGTCACCACTAGCCTGAGTCTTGTGGAATTAAATAGCTTTCCAAGGAAGGCTGCAATATGGATGGTGCTGGCTGCTCATCAGAGAAAGTGCCTCTGGTGTTGGTGGAGTTGGTTGAGGTGCAGTCCCAATGGGTCAGCAAGGTGGAGCAAGTAAAGCTCTACAGGCCAGTCAGGTTCAGATTTGGCTGTGTTGGGGTTGGTGTAATGCAGGAAAGATGGTGTCCACCAGCCAGCTTCATGGAAGGAAGCCACACCCAGGAAAAATGTCACCTCTCCTCCAGTCCTTGCTCCAAAGCCACATACTTCAATCTGCCCTCCACATCCTCCAATGCCCCCTGAGTCACTGTCCCTCTAACGGAGCCCAGGGTGAGTACCTGTGAGTGACTGAGTCTGCATAGGCAGTTTTAAAGAATGTCTGGGTTTTCTACAGCCTTCTGTCCCAACTGGATGGTTGGAGTTTTCACTGTTTTTCAGTCAGATGTTTTGAGGCTCCTCTTCCCAGTACCAGTGCTCCAGGCTAGAGAGCCTGGAATGGGGCTAGAGTCCTTTGCTCCTCTTGGGGGAACCCCTGTTGCTGAGATATCCCTTCTGACTCTCTGCTGCCACCAGAGTTTTGGCTTCTTTCATATCTATGCCCATCTTACCAGTCTTGCAATGGCCTCTATTTTAGTTGTTCAGTAGTTTAGTTGTAATTTTATTGTGTTCATAGAGCAAAGCAGGCACAGTGTTTACCTATTCCACCATCTTAGGTAGAGAACATTTTGATGTTTGCCAGGTGGGAGAAGAGTTGGGGATATGGGTGATAAAGATGAAGAGGTTAAGAAATAAAAATTGGTAGTTACAAGTAGTCATGGGGGTATAAGTTATAGCATAAGGAATTTAGTAAATGATGTTGTAATAACTTTGGTGTCCAATGGATATTAGATTTCTTGGGGTTATTACTTTGTAAGTTATATAAATGTATAATAACTATGTTGTAGACCTGGAACTAATATAATATTGTATGTCAACTATGATATTGGAATAATGGAAAAATAAAAAATTTTAAAAAACACAAACAATTGTTGAATTTTAATATTTTTTCTGAAACCAATTTTCGTGTTTCTCTCACCAGGTTGTGTATTAGCTGAATAAAAATATCCTTTTGAATCATGATAGAGGTTTGACTGTTTTTGGTTTCTTTAAGGACCGGTTTCCTTGCAGAAGTGTTGCAAGGTGATTTTCTTTAGCTTCCAGAGAGTCAAGTTTATAATACCCTGAGATCTTAATAATAGCTAAAGCAATAGGTAAAAGTAGAGCATCCCATCATTCATGAATATATGAGCCATTTCTAATTTTAATTTGACTGAAAATAAGAAAGCCATGTTACTTTCATAACATTTGAAAATCATAAGTGACTCTGAAGACATATCTACCATCAGTATAGATGTTGACACTTTTGCTTTTGGCTAAAAATAAGAGTGAAGGCATATCATTCAGCCTATTGGGCTGAAGTAGCCAGAGGTAAAGTTGCTGTCTTAATCACTTCAAGAGGAGTTAAAATAGGATGCCCAGCACAATACTTACTAGTTTTACTTTTAAAATATTAACCAGCTATAAAGCATGAGAAGTTAAGATTACCCAGAGGAATTCCCCACAGATCATTACAAGGAGTCAGGGGGTGACTCATCAGTGTTAGACAATTGTAGAGAACTTCATTGATATTGGAGGGGAGAAGAGTATCAGGGTTAAGGTTGTTACACATGCAAGAGATATTTGAGGAACAGTTAACAAAAGAAATTCTTAGGAAGTTAGTTGACTAATCAAAAATGTTGGGTATTATGAGAATTCAGGAGTCCTCTACTTCATGAGGTACAAAGATATTGAAAGGGAATCCCACAGCAATTTTCTCTGTGGCATTAACCAGAAGAGCAGTAGCAGCAATGTCTCTAAGGCAAGGTGGGTATCCCTGAAACACTCGGTTCAATTACTGACTAATACCCTGTGGGTCTATGGTGATCCCCATATTTTTGGGTGAGTACCCCAAGGACATTCCTTCCTTATCTTATGCAAAAAAAGGAAAAAGGGCTTCTGATGATTATCATGACCCCCAAATGGGTGGGTTTGTTAAACTCTCCTTTAAGGCTTTAAAGGCTATGCCATCTGTTCTTCCCATAAAATTGAGTTAGGAGTGGCATTCTTTAATAAAACATGCAAAGGTTTTGCCATAAGAGAGATTTAGCATCCAAGTTTGGCAACAGCACCTTAGTCTGAGAAAGCCTTGCAATTGATGCTTAGTTTGTGTCCTTGAGTATCTTAGGACACCATGAAGCCTACCAGGATCCAGGTGTAGTCCTTGTTCCAATATCAGATGTCTCAAATATCGAATCAGAGTTTGGACAAATTGCAATTTTTCTTTAGAGAATTCATGTCTCTTTAAGGCCCAGAGTTCTAACACCTAGATGCTGTCTTCCTGGGAGGAGACCAAAGAAAAAGAGCAAGGAAGTAAATCATCCACATATTGCAGCAAAGTTGAATCTTTAGGGAAAATTATATCATCCAGAATTTGTGAGAAATAAGAAAGGCTCTCAATAAAACCTTAAGGCATTACTGTTTAGGTCAATTTTTCCTCTTCCCAAGGGAAAGCTCAAAGGTATTGACTAGCTTCATTGACTGGAATGCTAAAGAATGTAGTACATAAATAAATTACAGTAAAGAATTTACTTCTAGTTTGGATAGGTGCTAATAGTGTATGAAGGTTAGGAACAACAGGGTATAGGAAGATAACAATGTTGTTTATTGTTCAAAGGTCCAGAACAATTCTCCACCTTGTCTGTTGGACTTTTTTACAATTAAAATGAGAGTGTTGCAGGGCATACATAGTACAGGGATAATAAGGTTTTCAGTTTTATAACCATCTTTTATTGGCTTTATACCTTGAAAGTTCTCTTTACTTAAGGGTTATTAATTAATTCTGGGAGGTTTTAAGGGATTGATTTGAATATGAATAGGAGGTGCACTGTGGATTCTGCCAATATCAGTTTAAGATTTTGCTTGTAAAGATGGCAGTTGATCCATAGGAATAATTGACCAGATCCAGCTATAGTGCAATCAGAAATGAAACAACTGGAAGATGTTAAAGTATCAATTCATTCACCAGATTGGCGATTCTGACAGTTACTGTCAAATTCAAAGATTACTTCTCCCTTTCAGGATAAAACAACTCACTAAGAATGAATCATGAAGAAATAGAAATCTGAACAGATAAATAATGATTAAGGATGTTGACTCAGTAACAAAAAAAACCTCATTAACAAAGAAAAGCTCAGGACCAGATGGTTTCACTGTGAATTATACCCAACACTTAAAGAAAAATGAATATCGATTCTTTTTAACTCTTCCAAAAAATTGGAAACTCATTTTGCATGATCAGTAAAAGTCAAATACCAAAACCTGACAAGGACACTACAAGAAAAGAAAATTATAGGCCAATATTCCTGATGAAACAGTTGCAAAAATCATCAACAAAATACTAGCAAACTAAATTCAAGAGCACATTGAAAATATTGTACACCATAACCAAGTTGGTTTTATCCTTGACATTCAAAGATTGTTCAACATACATAATTCAATAAATGTAGCACATAGTTTTAACAGAATAAACGATAAAAACCACATGATCATCTCAATAGATACAGGAAAAACACTTGACAAAATTCAGTATACGTTCATTATAAAAACTCTCAACAGGAAGGAGGACAAAATGGTGACTGGAGAGGAGGTCCCTAAAGCCTTTCCCAGAAAACATAATTGAGCGGTCACCCAGGAGCCAAGAAAGAGGACCCTAGGTGACAAAAAACGGCAGCTGAGACATCCACGTATTGCAAGTAAACACCTAGTGCTTGGAGAGAAGGGGGCGAGCGGGAGAGAGGGGAGGGAGCAAAGACGGATGGCAACAGGACCGGATTGCAGCTGACTGAAGTACATGGGAGGGGAGAAGCCAGGAGGCAACAAGAGAAAAAGCCCTAGCAAAGCGGCAGGACAGTGGGAGTCCATTGGGGAGCTAGGCTGGAGAGCTGGAATTTGGAGTGGCGAGTTGGGAACAGACCTTGGGAGCCAGCCTCTGGAACTCTTGAGTGGTAGCAAGGCTGAGCGAGTACTCTGAACTGCAGTGACGACATCTTGGCTCTAGGCTCCCTTGGGACCCACACTGTAGGTGCGCATTGCTCCTGCACAGGGCTGCGGTTTCTGGTCCTAGCCAACTGTGGGGGCGAGACAGCTGCCCCGTGGACAGCGCACGGCCCCTGCACGGACAGGGCTGCAGTTCCCGTTCTGGCCCACTGTGGAGGTGGACTGGCTGCTGTGCAGGCAGCGCACAGTCCCTACATAGATGGGGCTGCGGCTCCCATTCTGGCCTGCTGTGCTGCAGAGGCAGGCCCACTGCCAGGTGGGCAACGCACAACCCCTACACAGGGCTGCGGCTCCTGTTCTGGCCCGCTGCAGAGGTGGGCCGGTTGCTGGCGCAGTGTGCGTGGCTCCTGCGCAGGGCTGTGGCTCCCATTCCAGGCCCGCTGTGGAGGTGGGCTGGATGCCTTCTTACCACGGGGTCAGACCCACAGCTTCGGACTTGTGTGCATGCCTGCTCGTGCATCCCTGGGTCCTAAAAGCAGTGCGAGCCCACAGACTCTGCTCCAACATTTGGCCACAGAAGCAGGCCCGGGAAGAAAGGTGGATTTGATAGCATTCTCCCCAGCCAGCAGGAGCAGCCCTGTCCCGCATCACCCAGCTTCCGCAGCATAGGGTAGAAGGAGGAGCTGCCCAGTGTGCCTTTGTTAGCCTCTCCCCTTTCCTACAGCCTTCCCAACCAACTAACTAACTACAGGATGCGGAGGGACCATGATAGATGCGCACCACCTCCAAACATAGCAGGAGACCAGAAATAAGAAATAAATAACCCCTCTCTCCCAAAACTTGTCCCGCCAGTATCACCTTGTGTCTGTCCTTAGCAAGACACCACAAAAGTACCAATCTGGGCTCCTGGGCACTACTGAACATAACGCCCTCATGTTAAAGACGAAGAACCCAGCAGACAGGATGAATTCCTTAAAAACTAAAACTCCTCAGAAAGAACAGGAAATTTATCAAGACATCTTATTAGACATAAAAGTTTCCAAATTAAATGACACAGAATTTAAAGTAGCCATTCTAAAGGCTATGAGAGAAATGAAAACATACTGGCAGAACAACATGGCTGACATAAACAACATAAAAAAGAAAATGAATGCCATAAAAAAGGAACTTCATGAACAAAAGGAACAATTTAACATAGAAATTTGAAACATAAGGAAGATTGAGATGGAAATGTGAGAGATAAACAACGCAATAAAAGAAGTGAGAAACTAAATAACTGACATAGGAAATAGGGCCAACCAAATGGAGGAAAGAATTACTGATATCGAAGATCAGAATAGGGAAACAGCTAACGAAAAGGAAGAGAGGGAATACAGAACCAAAAGGATTGAAAGAACTCTACAAGAACTACCCGACTCCATGAGACAAAACAACATCAGGATAATAGGAATAGAAGAAGAGGTAGAGCACTCTACAGAAAACATACTCAAACAAGTAGTAGATGAGAAATTTCGAAACCTATGGAAAGATCTGGAACCCCAAGTTCAAGAAGAAAACAGGTACCTTAGATACCTGGACCCTAACAGATCTTCTCCAAGACACATGGTACTAAAGATGTCCAAAATTAAAGACAAAGAGACAATTCTCAAGGCAGCCAGGGAAAAAAGAACTATAACCTTTAGAGGAAACCCCATCAGGCTGGCATCAGATTTCTCAGCAGAAACTCTACAAGAAAGGAGGGAGTAGAATCCAATATTCAGAAATTTAAAAGAGAGGAACTTACAGCCAAGAATAAATTATCCAGCAAAATTATCTTTCAGATAAGAAGGTGGAATAAAGACCTTCTCAGACACACAGAAGTTGAGGGAATTTGCCAACACAAGGCCAGCACTCCAAGAAATACTGAAGGAGGCTCTTCAACCTGAAACAAAACATCAGGAAAAATGGAACAAAGTAGGGGCGACAAGAAAGAAACAAACAAAGAAAAACAAAGAAAGAAATAAGTAATGGCCACAGGAAATCCTCACATATTGATCATCACTCTAAATGTTAATGGACTAAACTCACCAATAAAAAGGCACAGAATAGCAGACTGGATTAGAAAACAGAATGCATCATATGCTGTCTTCAAGAAACACACTTCAGCTGTAAGGACAAAAACAGACTCAGAGTGAAAGGATGGGAAACAATACTTCAAGCAAATGGTAACCAGAGAAAAGCAGGAGTTGCCATACTGATATCTAATGAAATAAACTTCAGGGTAAAAAAGATAGTAAAAGACAAGGATGGACATTACATAATGATAAAAGGCACAATACAACAACAAGAAGACTTGACACTAATTAATATATATGCTCCCAACCTGGATGC
>PVJL010014246.1:0-22339 GCA_004026885.1 Lyroderma lyra | reverse complement strand
TCTTGTCTGCTTGCTATGGCTAGGACTTCTACCACTATGATGAATAGAAGTGGTAAAAGTGGACATCCTTGTCTTGTTTTTTTATCTTAAGGAAAATGTTTTTTGGTTTTCTCTGTTGAATATGATATTAGCTGTGGGTTTGTCATATATGGCTTTTATTATGTTGAGGTAGATTCCCCCTATTCCCACTTTGCTGAGATTTTTATTATGAATAGATACTGGGTTTTTTCAAATGCTTTTTCTGTATTTATTGATATGATCATATGATTTTTATTCTTTATTTTGTTTATGTGGTGTTTCACGTTAATTGATTTGCTGATATTGTACCAACCTTGGATCCTAGGAATATGTAAATCCCAGTTGATATAGTGTATGATCTTTATAATGGATTGCTGAATTTGGTTTGCTAATATTTTGTTGAGGATTTTTGCATCTACCTGTGTGTTCACCAAAGATATTGGCCTATAATTTTTTTTTTTTTGTAATATCTTCATCTGGTTCTGGAATCAGGGTAATGGTAACCCCATAAAATAAGCTTGGGAATCTTTCCTCCTGTTAAATTTTTTGGAATAACTTGAGGAAAATAGGTTTTAATTCTTTTTTGAATTTTTGCTAAAATTCAGCAGTGAAGCCATCTGGTCCAGGACTTTTGTTTGTTGGAGGTTTTTTTTTTATTCCTGACACAATTTTGTTAGTAGTGAGAGGTCTATCCAGATTTTTTGTTTCTTCTTCATTCAGTCTTGCTTTTATTTTCTTATTTATCTTTCCAGTGGTCCTTTAGGCAAATATAAGCAGATATGAATGTAAACTTTTATTTACCTACTTTTTTATACAAAATGTGACATAATCTCTCACACGCATTCTCTGTCTACACATACACATGCACACACATTCACACACACACTCCACTCTGTATCTTGAATTTTTTATGTTACAGTATATCCTGGAGACCTTTTCATGTTATTAACATAACATAGGCAGCTACTTCACATGACCTCATGTTTCATGTTTTGATTTTAGGTGTACAGCCTTCCATTCTGCATAGGTACACAATCTACTTAACCAGCCCCTATACATAAACTTGTTGTCTGCATTTTTTTGTACTAAAACAAGGCTGCAATGAAAAGCCTTGACCATGCTTTATTTTGCATACAGGCAGATATATTTCTAGGCTAAATTCCCAGAAGTATGATTGCTGAGTTAGAGGTAAATAGATTTGTAATGTGGAATTTTGATTAAAATTTTCAAATAAAGTATGTGTCATTTTGTCTTTCCATCAGCAACACACAAAATAATCTGTTTTCCTACAGTTTCACCAGCAGAAGTGTGTTGTCAAAACTTTTTTTTTGGGGGGTGCCCATCTGATAGGTAAGAAATGATATTTCAGTAATTCAATTTTAATTTGAGTTTCTCCTATTAAAGATAGCCAAAACATCTTCTGTGAACTCTCTGATCCTGTCCTTGTCCCATATTTATATTGGCTTTAAGTCTTTTTCTTCTCAATTTTTAAGAGCTTTATATATTAGGGAAGGTATCCTGTTGTCAGTGATATACATTGCAAGTATTTTGCCAATTTGTCATTTGATTTTTGATTTAGCCTGTGGTGATTTCTTTGTTTTAATTTTGTTCTTTTTAGTTTTGGGCATCTAGGAAATCTATATAGGTTGAATTTATCATACTTTTATGGCTTCTGGATTTTGAGTTATAGTTAGAAAAACTTCCCCATTCTCAAGTTATAAAAGAATCCTAATTTACAACTCCTTTACCATAAACAAACAATGTTTTTAGTCTATGTTTTACTTATAAAGTATGAGTTCTTTCAAGTATAAGTTCCTTCAAGTCCTTTAAAAGAATGTCACTCAGATAATCAACTTATCTGACAAAGAGATGGGCTACTAATTAAGAGTTTCACAAGTGTGCAGCCAGGAGATACTTTCTTTCAAGTCTGTAATCCTTATCTTGGGAGCATGACACATGTGGGAAATACCCATGTAACATCCATGACAATTTTTTTATGTAGGGCAGCGACACAGAGGCAACCAGTCCTACTGGACAACAGCCAAGTGACAGGTGCCTAGAAGACAGTAGCAAAGCACCCAGGGAAAACTGGAAACTGCAATCACGAAAAAGAACTCAAACACTCCCTAACCGGAAATGCTTCTTGACAGCAGCTTTTCAAGGTGCCAACAACAGCAAAGTGGGGATCTTCAAAAATGAGTTCTGGTCACCTTCTTCAGAGGTGAAGGCAGGGGAAGGGCACAGGAGAACGATGTCTCAATGTATGCCAAACTTGTCTGACCCCCAGAGGACTTCCACTTACGATAATGTCCCTACCATGCCTGGGTGCCCTAGTAATGAAGCAGGTACACTCTCTTCCCATGCCTGTGACTCAAAAAGAGATACTCTTGACAGTCCAAACTCTGAAGCCGGACCTGGGATGAAAAACTCTGGAGAAGAAGAACTTGAATCTTTGCAAAGAATGGTTCAGGAGCTGCAAAAGGAAATAGAAACACAGAAGCAAATGTATGAGGAACAGATTAAAAAGTAAGTCACAAACAGAGGGTAGCCACTTGGCTTCTGTCTTTAGGAGAAATACTGATTGTTCTCACCTGCCAAAGAAGTGCCATGATGAACTTCCAGGTTGGAAGATACAGTAGGTTATAAAAATTGGGTCTAAAGAGTTGAAGGGGAAAGGGAGTGATGAGATGACCAAATTAGTGAAAACTCTAAGCTTTAAATTAAATTCATAAAAAGTTAAGTATGTGGCTTAAGTAGCTTCATCAAGTATTTCTAAATAGTGGTTCTTTATATAATTTCACTCATATGTAGGATATAAAACTGAAAAAAAAAAAGACAAGCAAACAAAAACTCATAGACACAGACAATAGTTTAGTGGTTGCCAGAGGGTAATGAGGGAAGAGGAAGGTAGAAAAGTGTAAAGGGGGTCAAATAGACGGTGACAGAAGAAGCTTTGACTTTGGGTGGTGGACACACAATGTAATACTCAGATGATGTACCAGAGATTTGTACACTTGAAACCTATATAATTTCATTAATCAGTGTCACCCCAATAAATTTAAATAAATAGTGGTTAATATAAGGCTCAATATGCTTTAAAGAATTAAAAAGAACTTAAAAAAATATTTTTCACATTCATGTAATTTATCCATTCTGAAGATATTTATCTAGCACCTGCTGTGTATGAGCCACCATCCAGCTATTGGGGAATAGCACTGAACAAAACAGACAAAAGTCACTGGGCTTGTAGAGCTTTCCTCCTAGGGACAAATAGACAGCACAAATAAGTAATAAAAAATATATGCTGTGCCAGATGGTGGAAAATGACATGGAGAGAGACAAAGCAAGGCAGGAGATTGGGGGGGGGTTCAAAAACGGGGTTCCAATGTTAAATAGGGTGATCAGGAAGGCCTCACTCAGAAGGTAGCATTAGAACAAAGGCCTAAAGTAGGAGAGAGAACAAGTCCGGTCCCCATGTCAGGGAAGAGCAGGACAGAGAGAACCAAAGGAGCAGAGGCCAGGGAAGGGGGCAGGTCTGGTGTGCTCACGCACAGGGAGAGCAATGGTGGCTGCAGCAGGGGGAGGCAACTGAGAGGAGAGAGGGCAGAAAAGTGCAGGAGGCCAGAGCACATGGGGCCTTGTCAGCCACCTTCAAGCCTAAGTGAGACAGAGATCCTGCAAGGCTGGCACTGACTGAAGCTTGATGGGATCATTGGCTTCCCACTGAGCTTGGGCTGTGGGGGGCAAAGGAGAGCAGGAGGTCAGCGAGGTGGCCACGGACGCAATTTCATGCACATCCCTGAGGTGCTTGGACACAATTTGCTCTCTTGGGTAGATAAAGTGTTTTTTGAAATCTTTTTCACACCTTTGATTCTCCGTGAGGAACCTCCTTCCAGTTTAGCTCAAAGTAACACAAATCATGAGGGAGTAAAATGTGAACTGATGGGATTTTCAAATTATAGGTACTTCTTAGCCCATTAAAACTTTTGTGAGTAACAAAACTACTTCATCCTTTGTACTCTGTAGTGGGCTGCCCATCTAGAAGCAAAACATAGGTCCTGAAATCAGTCATTTGTAGAACTGTAAGACTTGCGTGGCGTCTTTGCAGTGACCAAAGCAACCCCAGAGAAGACTCCCACTGTACTCCAACACGAGTGTCACTGATGGCGTAGGGAAAGACCTGGCTGCCATGGAGGCAGCCACTCTCCCGAATGGGACAACGTTTTCTGAATCCACCATCAGGAAACCTCCCATCCTCGGCAGAGGGAGGAGAATTAACAGCCCACAGCTTCTAAGTAAGCTTCATGCTTCAGACAGACCTTCTCATGTGATGCCCACAGCAATCCTGTGGAGTAGCTAATATCCCTTTGTTACAGAAGAAATGGGGCCTGAGGAAGAATAAAAAGATTCCTGAAGGTCGCACACCTAATCATGGTTTGGGCTGGGATTTGAACCTAGGTCAGCCAGCTCCCAAACCCCCTCAGATTGTACCTCTCTACAGGAATCAGTGGTTAAGATACCGCAGGGTGTCACATTTGAGATGCCCCCTAAAGCAAGAGGCATATGGAGAACTCGGAGAAGGAAACTAGATTTGTAATGGGAGGACCAGAAGAAATGAGACTAGTCTCATGTTAAGAAGAGAGAGACAGGGGTAGGCAAGGCTCTGAAGAGGGGCCATTGCATGCAGAATGAAGACAAGCTAGGCATGGGCTCAGATGGGAGCTCAAGTCTCCACATAAAAGGGTCAGGTCAGCGGGGAAGCAGGGAAGCCGTACCTCAAAGAATGAAATCTTGAAGCTAATTTCCAATCACAAAATTTCCTTGTAAGCCCGAGATTCCCTTTTTTAGCTTAAAAATGGCATAGGTACTCTCGTTTCTAAGATTTAATTCAGCACGGCTGGCAGGCAGGCACCTTCGACTAGAGTAGGATTTTGGCCAGTCACAATGAAAATCCTCTGAATTCAGGAATCCAACAGATTCTTCACCTGGAGGAAGATTCAGAAGTGAGGGTAGGACTGCCAGAACTGCTCCTCCCAAAGGGCAGTCCCCTGCACTTCTCCTCACCAGGCCTTAATAAGGGGAGTGCTGATCCATACTCACTGTTGAAGCAGGATGAGAAGGCACTCACATGGGCATCTGGAGCACAGAGGAGGCTTCAGCAGTCAATCAGCATTTCTATTTTTTTTTTTTTTTTTTTTTTTTTTTTTTTTTTTTTTTTTTTTTTTTTTTTTTTGCTTTTTGGTATGTGGGTAGCTCCCTGGCTGGGAATCGAACCCAGGCCGCAGCGCTGACAGTGCCAGCGCCGAAGCCTTAAGCCACTACACCATCAGGGAACTCCCAATCAGCATTTCTATTGAGCAGAACAGAGGCAGCGGTTGTGGGGGTGAAAAGAGTCATATATATATTAGAGGCAGTCCCTTCTTCCTAAGACTTTATTATCTGGTGCAAGATACAAAACATAAAACGTCATGAAAAACAATACAAGAGATGTCACAAGATGGTGTTAAGTGGCAAAATAGGGCTAAGACGTGCTCTGGGAATTCAGGTTTTCTAGGGAGTGCTTGTGTGGGGGTTGGGACGTAAGTAAGAGGTAGAGGATGGGTATGGGTCTTGTGATGTGGAAAGCAAAATGGACAGAAGAGGTTGAGAGCAAGGATGGAGGGGGAATTGAGAAGTCCTACCCACTTGTTTTCACGCCTTTCTTTCCTTCCTTGTAGCCTTGAGAAGGAAAATTATGACGTCTGGGCTAAGGTGGTGAGGCTCAATGAAGAACTGGAGAAAGAGAAGAAGAAGTCAGCAGCCTTGGAAATCAGCCTCCGCAACGTGGAGCGCTCCCGGGAGGACGTGGAGAGGAGGAACAGGGCCTTGGAAGAAGAAGTCAAGGAGTTTGTCAGATCGATGGAGAAGCCCAAGACAGATGCATGAGGTTCCCAAGAGCACTGCAGAGGCAGGCTGCACCGGCCCAACGCTGCTTCCTTTTGCCTTACTACATGATGACGGGGAAGTCAAATTACTCCCTGAGAGGAGAGAACATTTTGTGAGAAAACATCACATTTCTCAATAAATAAGTCAGTGGAAGACTTTTGTAAGATAAGGGGGAGCAGGGACATATGTGGACATCTATGACTGCCTGTCGTTATGTTCCAAAGGATTGCATTGTTTCTCTGTGGTCTCAAGCTGAGTGAAATGGAACCTTCCAGGGGTGGATGGCTACGTCCAATGGAGCCATTTGAGGCAGGCCACGTCCCAGGACTCAGGCAACAGGCTCTCCCCCACAGAGGCTGGGCTGAGGCTTAGTTCTTTGTTTTCTGTTCAGAAAAGCTCACCTCGTCAGACAGCCTCAGGGTGTCTGTGAGACACAGGGGCTGAAAATGACCTTCAGCTTTGAGTGCTGGCCATGGCGTGCTGTTTCAAGGGGCTGCACCTGCTGAAGCCAGCGCCCCATCCTACCACACCCACAAGGAAGCACACTCTCCAAGGGTTGGGAACTCAAAAATATTATTAGACTAAGAGAAAACAAGCAATAAACTGTATTTATGAAAGCAAAATTGATGAGAAAATTATATTAAAATAAAGCAAGAGAAAAAAAAAAGCAGGATTGTTGACCATACCACACCTTTGTGACAGTTAATAAGAGGTCCTCTTCCTTGAAGCAGATGCCGTCCTCTCTAGGAGCATGGCTTGGTGAGCAGGGCACAGACTGGGTCCCTGTCCCCACTTGCCTGTCAGTGACCACCGTTGTGTAGGGCGGGCCCAGTGGGGTGCAACTTCCTTAGAGGCCCGTCAGAGGTTTAGATAGTAATGGTCATGACAACATTTTTTTCTGTTTCACCAAAGTGCACCTGATTTCCCCCGTTGGAGGTTGTGGGGCACTAAAGAGGAGCTGGGAGAGAGGCTTCTCCTCCATTAAACCCGCCTGGCAGCGGTCCCAACTGAAACCCCAGGCCTTGCTAGGTAGAATGGTGGACTCCTTCATGTAGACTGGCCAGACACCCCATTTTAAATGGGACAGAAAACAATGGTACTGTCCCATTTCCAAGGGTATGAATGGTCAGCCTCCGGACACCTTGAATTTAGCCCAGTGAGACTAGGCTGACGTACGTACCATTGACAATGGGACAGCACCGTTGTTTTCTGTCCCGTTTAAAATGGTACATCTGGTCAGCCTCCTTAATTGTTTTCTAGTTAGGCATTCTCCAAGCCCTTCTGACCGTGTACGCCATCAGTAGAAAATATTTGAGGGTATACCCCCTCATACAGGCCTATTTATTTACTTGTAAATTAAATACATGTACGACTAATGTAGAGATATGTGATGTGTGTGATAAAACATACACAGAACAGCAATTGGATAATGCCGAGATAAAAGCAAATATAAACAGGTGTCCCAAGCGTGCCTTCCTCTGGAGGCCGCTGCCCGACTTCCCAGCAGGTACTCATCGTACCTGGGTCTCCCATCGCTGGCAGAAATTTACTGGAACTCTTGAAGCCACGTGGCTTAATCAGTGGCTTGAAATCTACGGTTACCCCAGTAGAGTTTATGAGCACGTGCTTCCTGCACTAGTCCTTTTTCTCCCTTCCTTTTCTTAACGTTTCCTCCTCCTCGCCTTGTTTTCTTCGCTCGAGTTATTCCCCTTCCTGTGGCCATGGCCTCTTACTCACAGGGTGACAGGTACCGACAGGCGACAGGCGTCAGTGCTGCTGCTCAGGCCCCGCTCCACCCACCTCCCAGGCCCCAGAGGAGCCGACGGGAGGGCAAGGGCGGCACCTGGGGCATTCTCTTAGGGGCCTGCTTGGGGGGCGGGGGGGCAATGACTTGGAAAATTATTAGGTAAAGCAATAAAGTATTTGATTTCGGGGCTTACTTTTTGTAAATTACAGAATGACACGCATGGAAACCACTTACGTTGATGAGTGCGTGCCGTTCTGCCGGGCGTGTGTCCTTCCAGGGGTTACCTCCACGGGTTCTTTGGGTGCTTTGTGCGGAGGTAGCCGGCATCACAACCCCAAGGGGAGCGCCCGTTTGAGGTGGGCGGCGGGCGGGGGCCGCGTTTGAATCGCTGCTCCCTCCTGGTCTCGCGATGCCTCCGGTCCTCTTCCTTCCACCACGACATATGTGGGCAGCTCCCTGACTGGGCATCGAACCCAGGCCACAGCGCTGACAGCGCCAGCGCCGAAGCCTTAAGCCACTGCACCAGCAGGGAACTCCCCTGTGCCACTTTCTTTAAGAGGGGAGTGCAAGAAAGTTTTTTCAGGACTTCTCATGAGTCCCAGGAGGGGCCAAGAAAGAAGATTGTCTTCAATGACCCAAAGTCTACACATGAGATGCATGACAAGGTAGTTCCAGGCCTCACCTGGACTCAGGTGCCAGCTTCCCTAAGGCAGAACCCTACACCATTGGTGCTCTATTGGACCCTGGAGTTCCCACCTTTACTTTCAAAGCCCTTTTGTGGGCAGGATCTACGAAATCGGCCTTTTTCCAGCCACCCACCCCCTTCACCTTACCCCCTCTTCTACCTGCACAGATCCTGGGAGTCTAAAAAGGTCTGCAATATGCACTGTAAAACCCTTTGCCTTCTTCTGCCAAAATTCTCCATTTCCCTCACAACCTTAAGCATAACACGTATCAAGATGCTTTTCTCTTGAGTTGGAGGCAGATCTGATGAGTTTTCCAGTAAGTGTGTGCACTGTGGAGGACACTTTGTACTAGGAAATTGGCTGGGATGGTTCCTGCCTCAGTCCACTCAGGCTGCTGTAACGAAATACCCCAGCCCGGGCCGTGTTTTTCACAGTTCTGATGGCTGGGAGTCTAAGATCAGGGCCAGGCGAAGGCTGTCTTCCGGGATGAGTGGCACCCTTCTCCTTGCATCCTCACAGGGCCGAAGGAGCTAGGGAACTCTGGGGGATCTCTTTTAGAGTGTGTGGCCTGGAGAGATGGGGTGTGACATCACTAGTGCAGAGCCCGAGGCAGAGGCTGTAAGCAACAGACATTTCTCTTATTGTTCTGACCAATTTTTTAAAACTCTGTTCAGAGGCCCACCCCTCAGAAAAGCATGAAGCAGGAGACTGGGATGCAGCCCAGGCTGCCATCGAGGAGGACAAGGACTACAGGGCACAGTAGCCACTGGCTGTGCTTCCCGGGCTCAAGAGAAAAGGATGTGCATTTGCTGACATCATGTAGACTTCCACATTCTACCACTTCCTCTGCGGATACCATCAGCGGACAAGCCACTGCTGTTGGGGAGCAGAGATCACTTAGAGGCTGCCTGTGCAGTTCAAATGGGCTGCCTTTACAAGAATCTCACAAAAGGATTCATCCTGCCAGAGAAGGTGGGGTGAGGGAAGCCAGAGGATGGAGATCCAGCCGCCGCTCACTCGAGGGGCTCAGGCTGGCATGTGGCCAACAGCAGAGAGAGCTGCTGGGTGACTTCAAAGATTGTGCAGAGAAAACCAACACAAATGTGCAATGTCAGCATCTCTTTCCTCTCATGCTTGAGAACTATCTCAGGGTCTTAGAATGACAGCACTGGAAGACACCCTTAATCTAATCTGTTCATTTAATGGCTGGGGAAACTGAGGCCCAGAGACAAACGCTGAACTGCCAGTGCTCACACAGTGATGAGGATTCAAGTTTAGTGATTTTTGAGGTCTCCTCTAACCCACTGTTCTGCAGTTCTTGTGATTCTTGGCTTCTACCCAAGAGTTCTTTCCTCCAGATTATGATGTGAAACCCAGTGCACATCAGTTGCTTAGTGCTTCCAGAATGTAGAGCTGGGCTCATCTCTTGATCACAACTAAGATCTACTTAATATGATGCAATTTTCCACCTACTTTATATTACTGATGCTCTTCTAAGACAGTGATTCTCAGTTAGGGCTACACAATCGAATTGGCTGGCCAGATGTCCTGTTTCAAACAGTACATAGGAGGTCAGATGGCTAATTTCACGAACTCATCCTAGAAAAAGCGCTGCATACCTCATTGCTGAGTATCACTATGGTCACTTTTGAAGTTCTCCCCTTGGGCAGCTATTTACCAATGCCAGCACCTAGTCCACCCTTCAAAGCACTTTTGGGGCTCTTTCTGGAACTACCATCAGAGCTGTCCTTGGGCCCAAAATCTGAAAATTAAGCTTGCGAACTTGCCACCATGCGCTTACATTGGCAGCACTGTACAAACGACTCGATGCACTGTGCAAATTTGTGAACTTAATTGTCAGATTCTGGGCCTGAGAACAGCTCTGATGGCCGTTCCAGAAAGAGTTGCAAAATTGCTTGGAAGAGTGGACAAGGTGCTGGTGTCAGTCCATTGCTTCCCAAGGGGAGTACTTCAAAGGTGACCGTAGTGATATTCAGCAATGAGGTATGTAGTGCTTTTTCTAGGATGAGTTCACATAATTGATTGTCAGACCTTATATGGTCAGCCTAGTCTCACTGGGCTAAATTCAAGGTGTCTGTAAGCTGACCATATGTACCATTTGAAATGGGACAGGACCATTGTTTTCTGTCCCATTTAAAATAGGACACCTGGTCAGCCTACAATAGAATCACCTTAAGGAACTTCTTAAAAAATTCGGAAGCTCAGATCTCACCCTGTCAATTGAATCAGAATCTTGAGAGGTGGTACCTTAAAATTTTATTTTCTTAAGAAAAATCTTCACTGTTTATTTGAACATGCATAAAGGTCTTAAGACGTGTCGTGAGTTACACACAGGCTCTGCCATGCAGCACTCTACAGCCGAAACCAGCCCATTCTTGCTGGAGGTGTGCAGCTTTGCGTGTGGGGCACTGGAATGTCTTTAACCTGTTTCACATGGTCAGACAGTTTCCAAAATACTCCTGTTAAATCAGTGAGCAGAGGAGCCTTGAAACTGCTTTGGAAACAAGGCCCGTTTACTGATGCATTTACCCATACTTGCCCGCTGCTTCTTTCCTTTCATCATTACTGCCTTTAGGCTAGGATACAAAACCCTATTTCCCTTAAAAGTCACTTCTTTCCAGCTGTAAAAGAGGGCAGGGGGTTGCCTGTCAGCTGCCCTGGGGCTGGACACCAGACACATTCTGTGGGAACTTGAACTTGATCACCAGGAAGCAAGTGGTCTGGATTAAATACTGCGTATCTTTTAGAACTGAATGTTACTTTCAATGAAAAACTAACCCCAACCAGAAAAAGCCAATACCATGCTTTATAATACTGAGTTGAAATGCTGGTGATTAAGCAAAACTAATACCCTCAGGATCCGGCTGTCACCTTTGACTTTCTCATGTAACATTTCATAGTATTGGATCCAATTATTAATACATATACATTAATTGTTTGACTTGCTATTCATGCTACTTATTTAGTCATCGACAGTTAATACTGTGTGCTTTCCTTGATCTTCTGGGATTATTGGAACCTATCCCCTAAAGAATTACAGGATTACCGGAAAAATAAAATATGTGAAAATCATATGACATCCAGCATCCACCATGCCAATCTTGAGATAGTTGCTCTCTAGATGGTTGTGTTGCTGATGATATCTTTCCTTAGTACGAGTAAATTATACCCGAGACACAGCAAAATGCTGCAACGCTGACTCCTCTTTCTGCAGTTGAGTGTTTTAGAAGAGCTACATTTGACGGGGGACATTTTTAGAAATGCATTTCTGAAGTGTTTTCTATTCCCTAAGCATTGTGCATACACTGTTTTACTTGCAATAGCTCAGTTAAGTCTCACAGCAAACCATGAGGTGGTTTCGAGTATCATGGCCATTTTACCAAAGGGGGAATGGAGGCTTCAAAGTTTAAGTAATTTGCTCAGACTCACAGTTAGTATCTTATTTCTAGGAGACATTCTTCCTTTCATTTGAACACTTGAAATTAGTATGTCTAACGTGTTTGTTCCGATGCCACCAGGCAGTTAACTCCATTCTGACACTACCCCCACCGCTTAGGGGTTCAGTCCTACAAGGCTGTTCCCCCTCCAACACTTCAGATGCCAATTCCAAGTTCACATTGTCTGTCACCTGTGCTTCTGACCCACCAGCTGTAGACCAGAGGTTCCCACAATCCCCAGTTTGGGTTAGAGTGCTCACAGAACAAAGAGAAACAGTTTACTTTCTAGATTACTGTCTTGTTATAAAAGGATGTAACTCAGGACCAGGCAGATAAAAGAGATGCATAGGGCAAGGTATGGGGAAGGGTGCTGTCCCCCCATCTCCACATGTACATCAACCTGCGGAGTCCCATCCCTCTGAGTTTTATGGGGTCTTCATTACATCGGTATGATCGGCTAAATCACTCTCCATTGGTGATTGAATTCGATCCCCAGCTCCCCTCCCCTCCATGGTACATAACAAGGCCAAGGGTATGGAAACTGAATTGGCCCTACTGAGTGCTAGCTATCTTCTTTTCTTGGCATTCTCATTTAAATTGTTGTTTTTATTTTTCATCTATTGTATAGTTTAAGTCATATAACTTAAATGCATGTGTGAAATTTAAAGTAGTCATTGTTTTAATAGTAATAATCACCAACATATATCGGGTGCTGAGTATTGCCGGCCAGACTGTTCTAAGTGCTTTATTTGTATTAACTGAGTTAATCCTAACAAAACCCCAGAGCTAGATAGCAGTATCCCTGTTTTACAGCAAAGTAATTTGCTTCTGCTTTGGCTCCTGTCTTTTACTGTGACTCTGCAAACTGTCTCACGTCCAGAGGAAAGCTTTATTCTGACAGCTCCTGGGGTTGGAGATGGAGTTGGGGCACCTTAGGGCAATGCTAACACTTCACACAATCTCCGGTAATTGGGTGAATTGCTCATCTGACAAATTGGCTTTTAGAAAATTAGTCTGCTTTCACATATTAATGGCCAAGCCTGGCCAACTGGAAACAGAGATTGACTGGAAACCACAGTGGAGTGAGAAGGGAGGCAGCAGCATAAGTGAAGTTTGCACCTGACAGGAAAAGATAGTAACACAGAGGGTACCAGGCAAGGCCGAGGTCTGTCCCTGGATTACTGAACTGGCTGGGGGTGGGGAGGGGTGGAACAATGGTTAGAAACCTTGCAGAGGGCATGAGAAGGCAGAGGGAGCTCACTACTTGGGGCTGTGGTGGGTGAGAGCCTCCTGACTCTGGGCAGCGTGTGCAGTTGCACAGCTGAGGGGGCGAGTCCAGCTGCAATCCAGCCCACACTCTGCCCTCCAATCCCTGCACCCTGACTGCTGACCCAGGGGAAGGAGGCCTTTTCTGCCACACAGGGACACAGTCAGCTTGCTAAGCCCAGCCCCTGCAGGGCTGCACCAGCCCACAGTGAGCTCAGTTTTCAGCTCACACCAGGAGCCACATAGGCTGCCAGATGACTTTCCAACAGATGGTCTCAGTGGGGGACAGATGGCAGCAGAGCTTGTGAACATTGAGGAAGTTCAGGTTTGCCAACCTTGTTACTTGTAACTTGGTGAAAATTCAGAGACAGAGGAGTAAGAGAATTCTTGGATCTCAAGAGATTTTCCAAGAAGTCCATCTGAAAACAGCTCTTCATTAGTAAGTGAAGCTGTTATTATTATTATCTATGATTATTACTTATGGCAGTTGAGAAGCTCTTTCTGTAGATAAAGAAGTTAATATCAAAAACTTTTGTTATGGATAGAACCAGTGGTCGACAAATTCAGAAGCACAGATTTTCTATCCTGAAATTACCCCCTTTCTCTAGGCTAGGTGGTGGGTGGTCCTGATTAAGTTAAACAGGGGTATTACCTTCCAGAAATTGTACCAATTTGTAATGATTTATACCTCCAAGCATGCTGTATGTCTAATAGTGCCATTGGAAGACTGCCTCATAGAACTTTGCCTGCCAACAACAAGCTCAGATACCTTCAGTCAGCACAGAAGTCACTTGGAGAGTGGTCTGGCCAGTGCCCCCTTGTAGTATGTGCCCCCTGGCCCACTCTTCATGCACGTGCACACCCTTGGTCCCTATGTTTCCCCAGGAGCTTCCATGTCAGCTCAATATGTTCCTCAGCCCAGCTTGGCTATCTTCCTTTGGTTGCCAAGACAACCCTGCCTCAGAAACCTGCTTTCAGCTGCTTTAATTGTGTCTCCATGTAGGTGTCCCTTATAGTCACCCTGTGAGACATCCCTTTCCTTACCTATCAACTGGGGTACTGGTGAAACTTTTCCTACTCATCACACAAGAGGCTGTTAGGACCAAGTAGCATGATGCATGTAAAGGGCTGCACAAATGTGAGCCATTAGCCTGAAGATTAGGGTGTGCACTTCAAAACCCCCAGAATGATGAATTCTCCTAAAAACGGGTTTGTGCCCCATTTCCCTACTGACATACTGGCTGTCAGAGTGAGACCTGCCAACATGCAGTACAGTACCCCCCCCTTACATACAGGGGTACATTCCAAGAATCCCAGTGGGTGCCTGAAGTCTCAGATAGCACCACGCCCTGTGTATACTATGCTTTTCCTATACATACGTACCTATGATGAAGTTCAGCTTATAAATTAGGCACAGTAAGAAATGAACAACAATAACTAATAATAAAACGGAACAATTATAACAATATACTGTAATAAAAGTGAATGTGGTCTCTCTGTCTCTCTCAGAATATCTTACTGTATTGTGCTTGTGATGATGTGTGATGATAAAATGCTTATGTGATGAGGTGACGTAAGATGAATGATGAAGACATTACGATGTAGCATTAGGCTTCTATTCACCTACTGCTCCAATGATCCTGGGTCATCAAACCATGACAGTGTTGATGGGCAGGGGCAGATGGTGTCGATGGGTGGGGAAATTTAATATTTTCAGACTGTTGTTGATCGTGGATAACTAAAATCACAGAAAGTGCAACCATGGGTAAGGGGGACAACTGTAATCTCTTCGTACGGCAGAGAATCTCCCCAGCCCTTCTGAGTACCTAGGCTGGAAGATGAGGGTCCTTGCTCACAGTGAGGACATCTGGCCTCCCGCTGCAGAAAATGGGCTCTTACTGCACATAAAGTTACTCTGGGAAGTTTCGAGTTTTTGACCCAGTGAGCACACAAGGAGCTTCCAGTGCAGGAATGTGCTTACACAGCTTGTGGAGACCCCAGAAGCCTGGCTCCTCCGTTTTGTCTACCAGGAACCACGTTCACACCAGAGCAGTAGTGTGGAGGAAATGCCTGGAGGAGACGCAGAAGCCAGACTCGTGCCTTCAGCCGGGAGCCTCCTATGTTAGGGCGGAGGGGTGCGGTGACCCCAATGAACTTACTCTTCCATGCCACTTAGAAAGCAATCTTTCTATTCTATAAAACAACAAAATACTTTTCCCTAAAATATTATTTAATAGCCTTTTGAAAGCCATTGTTTCAAAACAGCCCCAGGTGGTGAGCAATTAATAGCATCTGCCATTTACATAGATTCCAAAATAAGAACTACCTGAATTTTGAACCCCAGTTCTACTCTATTCAGTAATGTCATTTTGAATTCTGCATCACCATTGAAATTACCGGAAAAACTCCCAACCTTGGCGTATTGGTTTCCTAGGGTTGCCATAAACAACAGACATGTACTCTCTCACAGTCCTGGGGGCTAGAAGTCCAAGGGGAAGGTGCTGACAGGATTGCTGTCTGCAGAGACCTCTCTCCTTGGCTTGTGGAGGGCCTCCTTCCTCCGGATCCTCACACGGTCTTTCCTCTTCGTGCATTTGTGTCCCAATCTCTTCTTGTGAGGACACCAGCCATATTGAATCGGAGCCCATTCTAACAACCTCATTTACCTTAATGACTCCTTTAAAGGCCCTGTCTCCCAAATGCAGTCTCATTCTGAGGCACCGGGGGTGAAGACTTAGACATAGGAATTTTGGAGGGGGATACAATTCAGTCCATAGCACTTGGTTACTTTTGTAGTACTGTCATTTAGGTCTCTAATGAAGCAAGATCCTATCTTTCAGAATTTCTTCTGCACATTTACAAAAATTTTAATATCTTCATAGCTAGAAACCATGGATAATTGCTTCATTTTGTTTAAAATTTTCTACCACAGGAGATGAATAGAATCAGAACTCTAAAACTTGTCTGACCCATGGATACCATGAAAAGGACACCAGACAGGGGTCCAGAAAACTGAATTTTACTTGTAACCTATAGCATTTTAAATTAGATTATTCATTAAACCATTAATAATAATAATATTTTATTAGTTAGGTGTGATGAAATCGTGTTTTACTTGACCCAAGAACCCCGAATGCCCAAACCTACACTCACCTAGATGTTACTGTGGTGGACATGTGGGGGTTTGCCGAATAGTTGCACACTGTCTATTACTGTAAAGATTTTGCCCCAGACGAGCTGAACCCCTCAGTGACCTGGGCTAGATGTTGATTTGCAGCCTAGACTCCAGGACTGCTTTATCAAGGAAAGGAGCAGAAGACAGCACTGTTCTTAATTCCTGCAGAGCTTTTCTAAGCCACTCATTCCAGACTCCCCAGCAGCCCCACTTCCAGCTGGTAGAAGGCAGGGATAACCTAATCGTGTGTGTGTGTGTATGTGTGTGTGTGTGTGTGTGTGTGTGCGTTGTATGTAAAATTCACATCTCTTGATTCTTAACAGTTCTGAGGAAAAGAAAGAAGTGGGGAATGGGGGGACATGGTGGTAGGAATGAGGTGACTTTACATTTCCCTCCTAGTAGCTGAGGCTTTGAGAGTCAACAATGGAGAGATTCATAAAGGCCAAGAAGCTTCTTTGTTCCCAGTGGGTCCGTTGCAAACTACTGCCGTTTGGAGAACTGTCCCTAAAAGGGTAAAGACAGCATTTTGGAATTCTTGTAGGCCATGGGCCTAGTTGTTAAACCCAACCTGAATAAGGGAGGAAAGCAAATGAAAAGTGGAGAAAGGCTGGTGGCCCACTCCTGCCACTAGTGGGAGCTGTAAGTTCATGCCTCTCCAACCCCAGGATGGGCTAGAACGCAGCGTGAGGGTGGTTTGATGGGGCCTCGGACTAGGGGATGAGAGGCTGAAAAACTCTCCCTTGCAATGTAAGCTTCTGAGGGTTTTACTGCTCCAAACACCTAGTTTGACAAGAGAGGCCTGGGGTCTTGCCCCACCTGTTCAGTTCCTTACCCAATGTGAGTTTATAAAACACGAGAACTAGAGATGAGGGTGAGGGCCCAGGGCACAGAAGCCCATGAGACCAGCTTGTAGGCTGCAGCTTGCCTGGGACCTGGACAAAAAGCATCCATCCTAAAAGCCCCAATCATTCACCCCAACCAAACCTCTAGGAATTGTAACAAAAGCCTGTGGAAGTAAAGTGATCTTTCCTGGAGAGTCCCCTCTGAACATCGTCACTGAGAACCAGGGGCAACAAGACACTGTGAGGTAGGTGTGGGCATCCTTGACCCTATCCAATGCATCTCATTAAGACAGACATTGTTATTTTTAATTCTCCAGTTTTGGACATATGGTTTTGTTCTTTGTCCAGGTTCATTGTTTTAGGAAGGATGGTGCTGCGTGCACTTGACGGTTTGTGACTGCCAGAGGAAACACCTGCTGAGAAACGAATGTGGATAGACTCTTCCCTCAGGCCTGAGAACGAGGTCCAACTGACCACATGCTGGTTTTACTTCACTGCACTTCTCCTAGTTTGTAATAATGCGATTTTTGGTAAGATGATTTGATTAATGTCAGTCTCATCCACTAACCAGTAAGACTTAAGGGGCACAGACTGCATCATGCATCTGGTTCCTCCATTTGACACAGAATGTCGCAGAGTTTCTGGTACACAGTAATTAACAACTTTGGTGGTTCCCGAACTGTGTGCTGAGGCACGCTTCCCACCTCCAATGAGCTTTAGCAAACTTGCAAGGGCACTAAGGTATTTTACATTTTCGAGGGAAACACAGCTATCATCAACATTTAGGGGACCCAGGGCAGATTAGCAGCTTGAAGTAGTTCACAGATTGAAGTAGTTCATAGCTTCAGCGTTCCATCACCTGAATTCCTTTCAGTGACATCAAATTTATTGGAGCTGGGTCTTTGGTTGTTGCTATAATAAAAAGCAGTGTTTCACAAAAATCAGTGTGGAGCAGAAAATGAGAGTGGCGGTATCCAATCTGATTCCAATGTTTGAGAAATTGTGCAAGTGCTCAATAAAAGCATGTATCCCATTAGTAATTGCAATTATTAATAATTTTTTACTAGAAAGGGAAGACTCATGGGAAAAGCTCTTGTACTAATACTTATTCTAGAGCTTTTATATAAATAAAAACTAGTATTGCTTTTCTTTTGGTGTATGTATATTGGTTTACAAATAGCTATGAAATTATTAAGACATAAGTGCTTACTAAATTGTTTAGATGTAACTATTTAATAAATGGTACCATTGAGTATTTCCTTTGGCCTAAGACAACTATGACCCACTAACTGAGAAACTAAGAGCACCAGGAACTGAGAAGGTTTGGGAACCTCTGGCTTAACTATGCTTGTTGATTGACGAACTCAGGATGGCAATTCTGTGCCAGATCACTTAACCCACAAAGTAAGTCAAAATAAACGACAGCAACGACCCCCATGGAGATGAAGCATCAATAACCTCCTATTTTCTACACAGAAAAGCGAATTCTGTCACTGAGCTCTCATTTTGAGCAAGTTACTATGTATTAAATACTTAACCATTAGCCAGGCCCTAAGTTTCTGCTTATTAATATTTTAACAGAACCTCACTTAATCCTCCCAGCAATCTTTTGAGGAAGATTCTTACACAGGAGAAAAATAGCCCAAAAAGGATAATTGGTACATACAATATTTAAAAGCAGGTTTACTTAAATCTGACACCGATAATAATCATCATAATGGTGATGATGATGACAATGATGATGATGATGATGATGATGATGATGATGATAAATTTTGATAATTTATCATGACTGGCTATAATTTTAAGGTATAATTTTAGCTAATTGTATCTCTAGTACTATTGCTAAATTTAATTTTTTGTTTTATTTATTTATTTATTTATTTATTTATTATTGTTAGACTTATTGGGGTGACATCTGTTAGCAAGGATTACATAGGTTTCAGGCATACAATTCTACAGTGTATTGTCAACTTGATGGATAATAAGTTCACCACCTAATGTGACTTCTCTTTCCATCACCTTATATTTAGCTTCCCCCCCTCCTCTCCCACCCCCTCCCTCTTCTCTCTTCCCCTCCCCACTTGTTCCCAAATAAACATTAAACTATTGATTGTGTCCCTGGGTTATTTGTTTGTTTGTTCATTTTTTTCTTTGTTACTTTCAGTTTTATATTCCGCATATGAGTGAAGTCATACAGTTTCTGGGTTTTTTTCTGTCTGGTAAGTTTTAACAATATATCAAACATTGTGCAAACTGTTTACATGAATTATTCTACTTAATGCTAATAAAGTTTTAAGAAGAACAAGCAAAAAAAAATAAAATAAAATAAAGGAAGCATCCTTGAGCCACTCTTCCTTGGGCCCACTCCTACCTCTTTGGAGGAGACTTTCCCTTTCAATAAAATATCTCTTTCTTTCACCTTATTTTCCTTTTAATAAACTGCTTCTCGGTTGCACCTCTAAAATAAATAAATAAATAAACAAACAAATAAATAAATAAATAAGGTTTAGAGATGTCACATGACTAGCTTAGAGTCTCAACATTGTTGCTAGAGGAAACAGATTTCGAATTCAGGCTGGCTGTGCTCCACGCTAGTGATGCTGACAAAATACACAGAACTGTTTGGTAAAACCTGGTTACTGGATAGAGAAATTACTACAGGTAGGTAATAGCTATGGATATCAAAAGCAGAGAGCTGAGAAGCAAGGCTCATTAAATTCCGGAGTGCTTTTGTGTAGTTCTCTGTGTTACAGTCCTTAGAGGGCTGAAAGTTTCAAGAAATGTGATGGCAAAGTAAGTTTCTCTGCCTAAGAGTCAGTGGCTTTTTCAGAGTTGTGTAGCCATCTGGGAGTACACCTGTATGTGTGTCCCTGGTGTGTTGTGTGTATTCTTCTGTTGTAGCCGAGCCTTGCTTGCTTTTGGTGCATCAGTGGGTGGGATTGACTCTCGGGATAACATATGAGCTGCTGTGTAGAGGCTGACCCCTTTGAGGGGGATTTGCCCCAGTGGGCTCGTGTGCCTCTTGAGACCACCTTTTGAGTGTGCTTCTTGTGGAACTAATCAAGGAGTACTCTGGTGTGGTTTGAAGCCAGTCTCTGGATGTCTTGTTTCTGGTGCCTCTTGGGCACCAGATCTCTCCACAGGCCAATTTCAGACTTGCCTGCAACCAGCCTGGGGCTACCTGATAGGAGCTACATAGCTATATGAGGTTGTTTGCTGCTTGTGGTAGATCTGGAGGAATTTGGGGGTGACCTTACTGTGAACGGAAGCCAACTACCACCAGTATTGGGCCTGGGGCAACTTAGCAAAAGACCCAGAGCCCCCTCAGCCTACTGCCACCTGCTGGCTGCTCCTAGGTTCAATCTCTGAAAGAGCTTCTGTAGGTGTGGGGGCCAGGCCTGTTGACCCAGTGTTGAGAGTGCTCCCCGCAATGCTGCCTGAGTCGTGCAGGGCAGGATCCCAGGGAGTCACAAGGTATGAACAGTGGTTTTCACAAAGGTAATGCAGATTCAGTTCTTGCACCAGTGCTGAGCCTGCAGCCACTCGGCAAATTGCCCTGAGAACACTGTAGACAGCCATCACTTGCCTCAGGTGGCAAAACCCCGAAAGCTACCCCAAAAAGCCTGCAACGTGAGCTGGGGCTGATTGTCCACCACTGAAAGTTGTCCAGGCTGCTGTGAGCTGTCTGCTGCTATAAAAGGCTTCTATGACTTGTGTGGCACGGCTGGTCACCCAGGAGCTAAGAGTGTCCCAAGTGATGCCACACTAGCTGGGCAAGGCAGAGGCCCAGAGTCACCAAGTGGTGCATGAGGATGGATTTTACCAGACCAATGCAGTCTCAGAAATGGCCTCTTGAGGGAGAGTTCAGGACAAGAAAGAATGCACCTTCCTGTAGGCTACAGGTGAGGTGGGATCAACACAGGTTATGGTGGCAGCTGTCCCTCTAGCCCATTCTCTGAAACCACACAATTCAGTCTTTCCCTACATGTCCCTGGCACCACTAAAGTTGCTGCCCCCCAACGGGAGCCCAGAGTGAGTGTTTGCAAGTGAGTGAGTCTATGTGTATCTGGACTTCCAGCCACCTTTCATCTTACTGGGATGAACAGATGGAGTCCTCCCTGATTTTCACTGTTGGATGTTATGTGGCATCCTCTTTCCAGAGCAGGACCCCTGGTGAGGCTGGGACCCCTCACTTCTCAGCGGGGCCTTCCACCACCAAGGTGTCCCTCCCAGTGCTCAACTACTACCGGTGGGACTGGGGTCAGCCCATTTGGAGTCTTCAGATGATTCTCAAAGTTGATTGTTTTATAATCTAGTAGTTTTAATGTGATCCTGGAAGGCAGTAGGGTTAGCATTTACTTATTTTGCCATCTTGAACCTTCTACATGTTATTATTCTTTCTACCTAACATTTTGGAGAATCCAGAGAATGCCAGCCTCTATGACAAGAAGTCAAGGTCCTTGCTCTCACACAAGGTTCCTTCTAGAGAGGAAGAGAGAGAGATACATGAAAGCAAATAAGTAAAAGAGCTGCAGGTTGTGATTAATGTTATTAGAGAAATAGAGTGCTCACTAGAGAATAAACAGAGAACTGAAAATCAGAGAAAGCTGTAAGAAGAAACTCTCGCAAAAGAAACAGCAGTGACAACTTTTCTGGTAGGTGTGGAGTTAAATTATTAAAAACACAATCCTTGTGAGTAGACTTCCAAATCAACAGGACAGGTGCTGTGATAGAAGCATGTACAGGTTGCTGTTGCAACTCACAAAAAAGTAACATCCAACACCAAATGTGGAGGAGCTCCTTGGAGAAGATGACATTGAGCAGTAGTCTTATGGTGAGTAGGTCAAGGGAGACTCAGGGGACAAAGAAAGGGGTTCCAGGCAGAGAGGACAGCACAAGCAAATCAGAGCCATTGGTCAATTCAGGAACCAAAGATCAATCAGGCTGGATGGAATCAGGTCCCAGAACAGACTACAAAAGATTGGATTGACTTCTCCCACGAAGAAATACAAATGGCCAACAGACATATGAAGAAATGCTCATCCTCATTAGCTATCAGGGAAATGCAAATCAAAACCACAATGAGATACCACCTCACACCTGTGAGAATGGCTGTTATCAACAAGACAAGGAATAACAAGTGCTGGAGAGGATGTGGAGAAAAAGGAACTCTGGTACACTGCTGGTGGGAGTGCAAACTGGTACAACCACTGTGGAAG